>CM036944.2:3840637-4009097 GCA_020352615.2 Yoshiicerus persimilis | reverse complement strand
AGCATAAGATAACTAAAGTCCATCGTCGTTACTTCCTTTGCGTCGACGACCAAAAATGCTGCAATGTTATTATTTCATCATTCTAATTCCCCGAATTGAAACGCCAAATTATCCACGTCATGCATAATATCATACATTGCAAAATCTGCCCATATCAATCAAGGTTCCAATTCCCAGTAATTATACAATTTGTAACAATGCTTTATAATAATGCTTAGAATTTTATTTATAAATGGATTCAAGGTATCTTGAAACCATGGTTATTGTCTCATCGCTACTCTGAGCGACAAAGATGTCATCTTCGGCATCGCCGTCTTCCTCCTGATTGGCTGAAAATATTTGTAAAATACTCGGTTTTATTGGTTCCTTGCCGACCGGCGGCCATCTTTTTTTCTTTGTCGTTGCCAAAGTTCTGAAAAGCGGAGTCACATTCTCATCCGTTTTCGTTGTCCAGTCATTACTACTATACAAACTGCGTACATAATAATAAGCATTGTTCTGCAAAGCTACGCTAACTTGCAGAAATATTAGAATTCCATTGAATACAATATAGAATGACATAAAATGACTGAAAGATGAAATATTTCATGACATAAATATAGTATACATTAGTATTCTACAGTATAGTAACATGAAATACAATAAATCCTTATTTTATGTCATGAAATATTTCATCTTTCAGTCATTTCATGTCATTCTACATGGTATTCAATGGAATTCTAATATTTCTGCAAGTTACCGTAGCTTTGCAGTACAATGCCTATTATTATGTACGCAGTTTGTATAGTAGTAGTGACTGGACAACGAAAACAGATGAGAATGTGACTCCGGAGGCAACGGCAATTTTGATAAAGAAAAAAAGATGGCCGCCGGTCGGCAAGGAACCAATAAAGCCGAGTATTTTACAAATATTTTCAGCCAATCAGGAGGAAGACGGCGATGCCGAAGATGACATCTTTGTCGCTAGCGAGGCAACAGTAATGGGAGCTATGAGCTATACAAGGTATAGAGCAAGGTGCTTCTAATTACCATGACTACATGGTAAAGGTGACGAATTTCCTCCGTAAAACTGGCAGCTCGCTGCCAGTTCATCTTCTTCAAAATTTTGAAAATGGCAACAAAAAAGCTGCCAGCTTGAAATTTTTTATTAAGCCAGTCATCACCTGTATATCTGGGAACACCTTGGTATGGAGATAGTTGTTTCAAAAATTCACTCAGAACCACTCGAGCTTCATAATATAATAAAGTATGAAATTCATAACCTTTGTTGTGACATTCTAGCCTTTCTAGCAAATATTTTTAAAATCTTCTGATATAATATTATTTAGATGTAATGTGTCCTGAAATTATATGTAAAATTTGCATTGCAAGTATTATGCTGAACAATATAAAACTCAAAGTAATATTATTGGTTCCTTAATTATTTTATTGTTATACTCACAAAAAATGCAATCAACACCTTAGTTTATTGTCAATGCTACACGTTTTTCCAAATGAAAATTACAATATGTGCTGTCAGATATCAAAATCAAAGTGAAACTAATCCGATGAAACCAGATATTACGTTGGTACAATACGCGTATGACGAAAACAGTGATGAAAAATTAGGAAAAAACAAAATAATGGGTAGTTTGAAAATGTGATGAAACCGAAACACAGCAGATACATGCCTCGTATCCCTAATATTCTCTGTTCATGTTTCTAAATGATGTGAAACATACAGATGATGTGTTAGGGCAAAAATGTCTGTCATAATGTCATTCATCTTTAATGTTTTATACGGAAGTGGGCGATTATCATCATACAACTTTTTCAAATCCTTCGCCTTTTTTCCAAGTTCCGTTTGCATTTCTTTGAGAGTTTTCTCCATATGTGGACGTCTAGCAGTTATATACTTTTTTAAAAATGACTCGGCGGTTGCATTCGATATCAGAAAATCAACGGTGTCAATAACTTCACTGAAAAAAATATTTTCGTTTAGGGAAAACCGGATCCGATCCTTCAAAATTTGTTGCATTTGACTCGTTCTGCTTTCGGTAATATTTCGAAAATTTCCAGTGTGAATAGCGTGTTTAAGTTCTGTCCACACCTGGTAAGCGTTAGTATCATGTAAAAGTTCCCGGGATACGTTGAATTCGGGTAGGCGGGTTAGGTAATAAGTTTGATCATCCGCAAAAGCAACTTGCTCCGTCGGATTTAAAATTTTATTTGCCCAAAATATACCATCAGGATGTACACCTCGTTGGTGGGACCAAGGAGTTCCAGCAATAATGAGTCCTCCTCCAGAAGCAATATATTCCACCAAAGCGTTAGACTGATTATCGCTGAATCCCAAGTATCCGTTTGTAATTATAACACTATGTTGTTGCAAGAAGGTCACATTGTCCAATTGTTGATTATTTTCTGAACATTGAACAATACTTTTTGTGATTATTCCTCTGTCAACAAATACTCTCTGAAATCCCTCATTCTGATTTAAGTACGTGCAGAGTATTCCAGCAGTTATGTTTCCATTAGATTTGGAATCAGACTGGGCAACCCACTGAGCAATATTTCCAAAGAGCTTGTCATTGTCCAATTTCGAATCATTCTTTGATCTTTCCACGAAACACGAAGTGTGGGTGAATGCAGCAAATCGTCCTTTTCCGTAGTATCCTGCAGTCACCCAAGGGGATAAATGAGAATGAAATTCTCCCACCAAAACTGGAAAAGCGTTTTCCCCATAAACTGTCATTATTCCTGCTGTTTGTTTTCTTTCCAATGTTTTTACTCCTTCTAATATGAAATCTAAATCCTTTTCATGATCTGGGTGTGCATCTTCCTCGATGACGATGATATCGTCATCTTCTGTTTCCTCCTCGTCTTTTTTTCCCTCATTGACAGTTTGATTTTTAGTTTTGGGAATGGTAATGCTCCCAGAAGTGTTATTCCCCTTTAATTTTTCATTGGGTTTTATTGCCTCTCTACTTTTATTGCCACCAATATTTCCTCCCAAAGTTATTATGAGAACTACAGCAAGAACAACAATTATAGACAACCCCGAAATAAAAATTAACTTTTTAGGTTTCGAAGAGGTATAGTTTGTCATGTTGAAAATTTTCTCACTATAAAAAACTTTGAATAGGGACTGTATCGGTATCCAGACATATGCAGTATCAAAAAATGACTAGTCATTATTATATTATTTGTGCACATGTCATTTATATTCGCCTAAGGTTCACACATATGAATCGATAATGATATCTTCATAGTTGGGCAAAATATTTTTAGAAGTTCTTTGCTTTAGTAATAAAATAGTGAAATCTAACTTAATTCTACATAAAATGACGATCTTTTAAGGATATTTGCCATGATTAAGGATTAAGTTTAATTCCAATACAATGAAGAGTTTCGATTCAAACGATGAAGAGGGATTCTTTTTCGTGGTGTAAATCAATACGCATATCGAATTTTTTTATAGATACAAAATGGTCCAGAAAGGTAATAAATAATAAATAAATAAATAAATAACGTCATATTATTCATTTTCAGTCAATCAGAGGTAAGGTGGCAAGACCTATCTGGCCCATTTTGTCGCTGTAGGTATAATTCGGCCAGTAGGTGATGCCTTGGTAAATATAATTTACTTTTTGAAAAAGCGAAACGTATCTTTGAAAATTTGTAGTGTTTATTTTGCACATCTATGAAAATTGATAATGAATTGCTTTAAGGATGGATTTTATGTGCAACTGTACAATAAAAAGCCACAAGGTTGCCCTTATCTGTTTCCCGGATTTCCTTTTGGCAAACTTCATAACAGTCACTTTGCAACTACTGGTAATCAGTTGCGGTGAAGTCAAGCTCCGGTGTCATCCAGTGTACTATCTTAACATACGTACATATAAGTACATGCATACTTACGTGTTTTCTGTCAAGCTAACATTAACTTACAGAAATATTAGAAATCCATTATATTCAATAAAAATGACATGAAATGATTGAAAGATACAATTTTTCATGTTCTAAATTTTATTTATGTCTATTGTGGGAGATCAGTGCTTAAGTGTGTTGAACAATTTGACAATAAAGCTTTGATTTGATTTGATTTGATTCATGACATAAAGTAAGGATTTGTTGAAACGGAAAAATTAAAATTTTTCATGGAAGCTCGAAAATAGTATTGAACTTTGGTACCTGAAAACCACAAGTATATAAGCACCTACGCTGCTACGCTAACAGAGATATTAGAATTCCATTGTATTCAGTAAAAATGACACGAAATAGCTGAAAGATGTAATATTTCTTAGTTCTCAAAGCGAAGGCTACATTATACGAGCAAATGACATCTGACGCTCTTGGTCCCCTGAAATACGATGAACACGAACATCCAGTTTTAGCAAATCTGGTGAATTTTCATCAAAAAGCGATTGATAATAATTCTGAATAATAACCCGAAAAAAGTAAACTACCCACCCGCCTCAGAATCAGCTGCTGTTGATGTGAACGAGGATGAATGGACCGAGTTCACAGATGTACTCGGTAGAACCCGTCGCTGTCTTCGTATGGATCTTCCTTCCTTCATGGCCCGTGACTCTGAACTGACTAGGCAGGAAAACCCGGGCATTTGTCTATCTCTTGCAGCAGATGACAGATTACGGGAAATGCAATGGGAGAAATGGGAAAAACAGCAAGAAGTGGTCGCTTCTAAAGAACACGTCCACTATCAAGATGTTCTCTATGACACTAAGCGCATCAATCATAAATAATTTGTAAAATATAAGTCTTGTAATTATAATACGCCATGGCAAACATGGAATGAAACCAAGTAGTGAAACACTAGTAAGCCCTGTATAAATGGTGGTTATCCTTATTCAACATCAATGTTGTTTAAAATGAGAGCGACGAGATCTTTCCAGTCATTTTGTGCGTATAACCTCATTTGGGAAAGTAAATTAAAATGTTTGAAGCTTTATTCGGAAGTCATAATTCAGAAACGGGTGAGAATTTTGCATTTGGTCTTTTTTGAATGCTAAATACGATCATCTCGAACCTGTTCTGATTACTAAATTAAGTTATCTCAAATTTTATGATTACTAAATGGGGTTATTAATGCTAAATACGGTGTTCCAACCTTTTCGGATCGCGAAGTATTCGGTTGAAATATTTTATTCGATAGATAGCGAATAGTGAGAGTGAAAATTTTTAATCATAATTTAAACTCAAAATACCTTAGTTTTCTTCACATTTAGAATTAATTATAATATCGTGGTTATTATACAGTACATTTGTATTGTACGT
Organism: Yoshiicerus persimilis; assembly: GCA_020352615.2. Taxonomy (NCBI): domain Eukaryota; kingdom Metazoa; phylum Arthropoda; class Collembola; order Entomobryomorpha; family Tomoceridae; genus Yoshiicerus; species Yoshiicerus persimilis. Next base: position 4,003,820 of record CM036944.2, on the reverse strand, counting down.
GGCTTTCATTTTTGCAACTTGCAAATTTCCCCAAAGTTTTCTTCTTGATGATGGTTTCATTGTGGACAGGATGTGACCAAAAGAAAAGAACAATTTAGCCCACACTGTCCAAAGCAACTTTATCTATTCAGTTTAATGTTCTTGTGTTCATACTGAAACACTTGTGAGTTGCATCCAACTTTCCCGTTGCCCTGTCCTAAGGTATTACTTCATCACTCACTACACTAGTTATCAAGCGTACCACAATTTTTGCCAAAGTCACAAACTTTCTCATATTTCATTCACACTATAATTCCCTAGTAAATACTCCATAGTAGTAAAACAAAACAACAAAGTTGGATTCTTACATCACGCGCAAAGAAAGCTTTGTCTGTTGTGGTCCACTTGTGTTGCACAAAAGAAAGATCCATTCAACACACAAACTCCATATACCTAACTAACCAAACTAAAAAGAATATTGGCCATTATTGTTTCGCAAAGTTTATTTATAACATCATTTTACAAAGCACAATTTTTATATTTATGAAAGAGTAGGGTCTGATTTGGATGATTTGAGAGATGCTAACTTTATCGAAAAATGTCGTCCTTGATCTCTGAAAACATTTAAGTCTCAATTTTTATGGAATTTTAAGATGCGATTTTAGTAAAAATGAGTGCCGATACTTTTTAACATTTTGCTAAATAAATATCTGAAATTTCCAAATTAAATTATAGTAGTTAACATTGAAAGCAGAATAAGCGGTTTAACACGTTTTGCGAGATCCTTGTCGATATCTGATCCTTATTTATCCTCTTAGAATTCCCTATCATTAAATAGACTACAAGCTAAGGGTTTTAGCAAGAAGACTTTCAGAAACTGTTTGTTCCTTGGAGTTGTTTGAGTTTTGTCCGGTGGTTTTGTGTCACTTAGTTATAACTATGTATTGGAAATAGGGCAGATTTGTGGAACATGTTGCAGAAACGTCAAGTGACATGAAGCGAAGGAGAAGTGAAGTGAATGCGAAGACAAGACGACTGATGTTGGATCAGAACATCAGAAGTTGAATTTGTAGTTTTGACGTCAGCAGTTTCTCCAGTGCTGTGGCCAAGCTCCCAACCAACCAAACTAACCATGGCATCAGCCTTCAGCAATATAAGAATGAAATTGGAGCAAGAACAAAGAGACGGAAAGCAAAGCATGAAATCAAGGAACAGGCAGTGCGAGGCGAGGCCTGGACATCGCAAACTAACTGCTCCGAATAAAAGAAACTTGTTGTGAGTCAATGCAATTCTCCTCCGTGCTGTTCCCCTGTCCCAATCTACAGTCGTAATAAATCTAATCATTCCTATTCCACATACGTCGCTACATGCAAATACATACCATACGACACACAAATGCACAAAGTTCTATCTTATCCGTACAAAAATAAAAATACATTTTTATTCTTCCATTTTCTGATTTATGCTCCTGTATTTTATTCCATTAGGTTCACTCGAATATATAAGAAATCATCAATAATATCATTTCTGTGGAGCAACAAATTATTTTACATTTTTATTTTTGCATGCGATATTATTGCTAACATTCTAGGAAGTAATATTTCTCACTCACAAGTGGCAACTGGCAACCAGTAAGCAATGGTAAAATTGCCTTAACCTATTTCCAGAGATGCTATGTAAAATCATTTATTGTGAGAATATTTTGTAAATTGGTCATGTGTATATAACTACCAAATTCATTTACGATTTCTGAGTGCAAATCAAATTGTGGGAAAAATTAATTACCCGGAATATTTCCAATAAACAGTCATCATAACCTCATTAATAACCGCAGCTGCTGGATTTGCTACAACAATAATTGGGAGACAACATCAAAAATAAGGTACATTTCGTGGGGGGTTTGTACACAGAATTTTAAACGGGTCCCCTGCATTCAGTAGTATTTTCTCACATTTTTCATGACTTCCATTAGGGGTCTCTAACTATTGACACCAAGGCTGGTGCAACCATGAAGATTCACGATCCACGATCACAGCAAATGTTACAGGAGAATTACACCAACCTTGATTGACACCCAAGAGATTTTTGGATTAGTCCTATGAGAGATGAGATGAAGCACTGCTTCTATATCCAATATGAGAGAATTAAGCCATGACAGATTTGGTATTACAAGTACAAGTGCAGCAATGCACCAGTTCCCAAAAATAAATCTATTGTCCACAGAGTTATACTCATGACCAGCGCTTAAACTTTGAAAATCTAATACATTGTACAATCAAAATTTATTTGACCAAAAATCGTTAGAAGGAACTCTTCTCGAGATCGAAATCAAGAAAAATTCAAGATAAATGTGTTATACAGTGTGCTCTCCTTCACTTTCATTCCTAAAGTAAGCTTCAGCTGCTAAGTCCTTTATTACCAGGCTTTTCCATTCCAACTTCCAACCCGGATTTCGTCATTCGTATTTTACCTCCCGTCATATTCCAGTACATCTGGCTAGGCGGTGTATGTGAATAATCATTCTCTATGTCTGTTTCCAGATAGTAGGTTCCATTCCAGAGGTAATAACTATAACAATGCCTGTTTCAGAGGAGTTGGCAATGAGCCCGATTATGTGGTCTGGGCCCTGAACACCTTTATAAAAGGTTGTTCTGCAGAGCATCCATTTTAAGTTCTCTTCATAGTTATTCTTCTATGTATGGAAAAATATTGAAAACTCATATCAAAATCAAAATTTGGAATTGGCTTCTCGGAAAAGTAAAATATTAAAAAGTTTTTGAATTGGCTGCTAAGGTATGGAAAATATGCACAAACTTTGGAGTTGGCCGATTTGCAAGTATCCATTTCAGGCATGGAAAAAAAATTAAACTGAGTGGAAAACAGTTGAAAGTGAAAATTCTTGATATAGGTACAATGGTGGAACCTTGAAAGTTGTTACATTGAGTTGAATATCTCTTGGATTAGTGTACCAATGTCAGTAACGTAATGCAGGAGAAAGGAACAATGGAAAATGCAGATTAATGCACTGGCCAATATAAGAAGAATCTTTTATTACGATTTCTGCCGAACAACTATAGCGTTCTCTGGAAACCGTTGGGAGCGCCATGGCAGATGTAACATGCTTATTAAAACATTCGTTGCTCTGTGATATGGAGTCTGGGGTAGAACGCAGCAGTAGTGTAGAATAAATGGCTCCTGCTGTACTACTAGGCTGTCTGGAGACGAAATGGTCAATAAGAAGTACATTGGGTAGGGAACACAATTGATTGATAACATAACAAAAGCGGAGAACGATAGCAAGAAGTTCCATGCAGCAATGCTTTTTGCTACTGCTCTTGCTGTCCATACATTTAACTTTTCTTTACATCTGTCCTCTTTTATGTACGGTCAGGGAATTTCTGTCACATACATTTCACATAACTTGAATAAAACTACCTAATCTTGACTATTCAAGTTACAGGAAAGCTAACTCATTGGGATTACCGCAATGCAAGCATTTCCTAGAAGGTCATTTAGTCATACCGCTACATATTCCTCAGAAACATCAAAAATTACTTCAGTCTTCTTATGCTAATTAAAGCCATTTAGTTTTATCATTTAGAATTTTTTATTTTAATACCTTAGATGGTTGATTAACATATAAATAGGCGAAAATCGATTTCTAAACTTATTAATCACAGAAATTGCATTGGCAAAATCTTAATTGCAAGTATTTTTCATTTTGGGATATAAAGGGCAAAATTCCTATTCTTTTACTTAAAAATTGGGGTTGTCCATTTTGCCAAACATTTTAACGAAGCCCCTAAATTAATGTCAAACAAAGCTTCTTTGTTTTTTAAACGATGTTTCTTATTTTGCAAACGATGTTTCTTATTTTGCAAACGATGTTTCTTTTTTTGCAAACGATGTTTTCTTAGTTTGCAATCGACGTTTTTTTGATTTGGCAAACAAGGTGTGTTTTGCTTTGGCAAAGGATTTGTTTTATTTTGGCAAACGATGTTTTGGCAAATGATGTTTTTTTGGCTTTGCAGACGGATTTGTTTGAAAATACTTTAAAAAAATTAAAACCATTTATTCTCAAAAATTCTAATCTTCACAATACTTTTAATTAAAAGCCTATAATAAAATAAATGGGAAAATTGAGTTTTAACAAGCCAGTCGGAATAGCCATTGAATTGAGTAAAAGATAATAATATTATAATTGAATTAGGAATGATTATTACTGTGGTTTACTTGCCATTGGTGTGCACTTGGCGTTACACTGTGTATTTTAAAAGTAGTGGATGTTTATGTAACCAAAAAGCTGCATGCATTCCAGAACTGCATTTAGATAGTTTCGGGAATTCTTTTTATGTCTCTGAAAAAAAGTTGTAAGTTGAGTTCTGCTTTGTGAACTTTCTCTTGTGCACTTTCCTAAGAATTGTGGAAATATAATTTTGTTTCGTCTCCCAGTGTATTTCAATACTTTTTATCTGTTCAAGTTTTGTTTCTGCTCTAAGTTAGCTCAACTTTTACTCAATTTAACTCTTTACCAATTCAAACGCAATTTATTCCGTTCTATGCTTCTTGGAGATGATCATTTAATTATCCTTACCATTTCCTCCAACGTACCTACTGAATATAAAGCACTATTTATAATTCCTTTTCCATAGGCATATCAAGATGTCATGTTTTAATAACTGATAACCGCACCTCAAAACTTTTGTCCCTTCCTTTCCCTGCTTTTGTGTAAATAAAGTATAAGAAAACTTTTTTAAAGTCAGTCAAGTCAAGAAAGCACTCAGAATTGTTCCACATCTGTCGTTTCCGCTCCCATCCCATTGTGTGCCTTTTCTTTTATCTCTTACACTGTACTGTACTGTTCTGTACTGCACTAATAAAGTCAGAGGATAGTGAAATCTTGACAGAAATGCCAAGAGACTCTGTTCACCCTAATATTCCATTAAAAGAAATCATAGGAAAGATAATTTTTATAAAAGGAAACCATGATTGACATATTGAGCGTGTCTGCGAAAGTAAAAGCAATATTTCATGTTCCATTTTCTCTTCGACATTATATGTATTTTTAAAGAGTAGCAGCTGTTTGAATGTCAGATGGAAAATCACTCTCGTTAATTCCAGCAACACTTTCTTTCTTATTATATTTAGTTGAGTGCATTGGATTCAATTGGATTACATCGAATTGGCAAGCTGTATTTATTTGGGTGAAAGCAAAGAAAGTGATTCCATTCACTTTCTCTCCTTTACCCTTTCTACCTAAATACATCTTATCCTAGTGTTTCCAAGCATTACTAATTTTGTATCACCAAATAAAAAAAACAATCCATTTTTAAAAAACCAAAACTTTTTTTCCCTTTTCACAAAACATATTGTAGACATTCAGACAAGTATTTTTATTATTCCTAAAGTAGATAATGCCTGCACTTACAAATAATTTACGTATATTTTAATACTGCAACAATTTTTACTATCAGTTTGTTTAACTTTAGAAGCCAACGACCAAAAAGCTGCTTTTTATATTTTTTGGAAAAAAGTAAATTTTTGTTCCCTGTTTGGCAGTAGGGCAGATATAGATCTATAAGGATATGCCAATGTTATTGGTATTTGTATTGGATTGGAGAGTTTAGATTGAGCCAACTGTGAAGGAGAAGTGTAAGTAGTCTCAATTGTAATGTAATGGACATGTATTTAGTAGAATGGATTTGTAGAGGAGTTGTTTGCCTCTGACGGCTCCTTATTTGTCCCGTCTTGTCTACCTAAACGTCTTCCTCTCAACCCAAAGCGTCTCCTCTCAAATTCTATTCTCAAATCTCAGATTTTACTTGGACGTTACATGCTTAGTGGATTTTTCTATATGGGTTACTAATGCTGATTGTGAGTTAAGCTACCTATTCACCTATTCCCAATTTAATGCCTTAGGTTGTAGTATAACTGTTGTGCAACTGTAACTGCAAATACACTTTGGACCTTGCGCATTATCCTTCCATTCATCTCTGCAGTCCCTATACTAAATTCAATCCTGTTTGTATTTATTTGTACAGCTTCTGCAGATTGACAGGTTACCAGTATACTATGCCAGTCTCAAGGTTTACTCATTTATTTGCTATTTTTATTTTCCTTTTCTTGCATTAGAGAGTTGGCGATAAAAGAGTTACGGAATTTATAAAACGTATGCATTAAAGCTATAATGCTTGCAAGAGGGGTTTTGTGTTTAAAAATTTATAATATTATTATAATTTTTACGTCATCATTTACAGAATGCATAAAACATTTTTGGGCATTTAAAGAATTATTAGGAACGTGACTTTATTTTTATAAATCCTATAAATTTTTTCAACGCAAAATCTCTAACATTAAAATGCGGTTATACACACAAGATGATAATTTATGAAAAACCTATAAAAATGTGATAATTGTAGATTTTTCAAAACTATCATTATGTGTGTTTAAAGTTTTACCTTATAGCGCAAACTCCCTAATAAGTAAAAACAATTTTTTTGTTACGCCGTAATGAAAAATTTGTAATGAATTTATCCGATGTTCATTCAAAATACTGTAATTTTATTTGTAAAAATTGTTACATATAAAAGTTTCTGTACTGTAATCCTTTTGAAGGGAAAGCTTCTCGCAGTGCAGAACTGTGTCCAGAATTGAGTGGATAAATCGGGATTCGGTTCAATATCCTTGTAATACTGGCTGAATAAAGTGAAGTCAGAAAAAGTAAGTGACTATGGAGAAGGAAATCCAGTCTGAGAAAGATAAGCCTTAAAGGTAGAAGTTCTGAATGCAATTTAGTATTGTAAAGAAGGTAATCTACCTTTCTAGCGTGGAATAATATAGATCTGTTAAACTAGAGCGAATAGTTGAATGGTGATGAATGGAGGAAAGAGAAGGAGACCAGGAGTGAATTTAATGCGGGTGATTGTGAGAAAAACAGAAAGTAACCGAGTAACAATAAGTTAGTGTTGTTCGTGGGAAAGAAATTGATTCCTGCTGCCAGCTTAATTACTACTACCACTTAGAAATACAAATGAGGGCACTCACTCACAGTCAATAAACACAACCCAAACTCTTATACTCTCTTTCTACTACTGGACAACCCTGAATCTCATCAAATCTACTTGTATCTCGACTCTTTCCACTAATCCACTCTTTTTTCTCCGCTATATCTCTAATTTTTACAGAATCTATGTTAGTCCACCAGAAATCTACTCCCTTCCCATACAAAATCCAATCAATCGATCTCTTGTTCCTCTCTTTTTTCAAAAACTTTCCTAAACAAAAAATTCTTCTGCCAAACTCAATCCAGCTCATTCTTTATTACTAACGGTTGAATATTTCATGCTGCTACACATAACAAATCTCTGGTACTACCCTTAGCTCCAAAAATTGCTTCCTTCCAAGAAAATTAATCCTGAATCAAATAAACACTAATTTTGTATCAGAAAAAGCAATATGTGTTGTAGTGTATTCTCCGACACACTTATAAAATCAAATCTCAACTCAATCACAATATAAAAATTAACATTAAAAAATATTTTGCATTTCCGCTTTGGATAATTGGATAATTAGAAAGTGGAACAGTTTTGCTGTTTTACTGTGTAGTACGAAGATTGGGATTACCTGAGTGTAAAAGTAGCGTAATGCGGATGGTTGTGTTTACTATTGTGTGATCACGTGACATGAGAAGGCAAAGAAAGCGAAGCTGTACATTAGAGACACTGATGATTGTTAATAGAGTTACTTTGCTCATTACTGAATGGTTAATTAGATTTTGTAGATAAAATCGAACGGGGACTCATGACTTATCTCTTCTAAGCTTAGCGTCTCTGCATTTCTTCACTGCTTTGCTTCACACTACAGCTACTAGCAGTATATCAGAGAAAGAAGTTACTTAAGTTAAGCTGAGAAAGCGATAGAAGCACAATATTAGAAATGTCACGCTCCTGATAACTAAAGACACGACTCACTCAGCTGCGGATCCTCCATCTCTCCAGAGCAGAGGTCGCTGACCTTTACTAATTTAATTTCGCTATTAGCAATAGCCATCATGAGGATATATAGGTATAGGTGGCCCCTATAATCATGATGTTAGTTTAGAATTTTCTCTATTGGTTTAGCTCATTCACAAATGAGTTTCTTCTTGTATATTTATTTAGTTGTTATGTTATCTTCGCTTCCTTTTGTTGCATTCTCTCGTGGTTTTATCTATACGTGCTTTTCTCTATTCTTCCCACTCCCTCCAAGTGCTCCAAGCTAACATTTCTCACTCATGAAACTTTTTCCATGGCATTCTAAAAGTAACTCTGCCTCCGGTTCCATTTCTTTACCATTTTCCGCTTCATTCCTCATCTCAATTATAAATACGCATTTTCTAGAGTTTTTGAATCCTCATTAATTTAGCAAATGTAAAAAACCATTGCAAAACGCATATAATACAGTAGCGAAAGCAAAATTAAAATCGTCTTGACACAAGGCACAAAAAATGTGCAATACATTTTACATTACATGCTCACAGACAGACAGACGGATGTCACGTGTTTATATAGTAGCTCCTGCTACCGAATGGAACTAGAAGAATTTGGGGTAGTTACATAAGGAGTGCATGCTACGTGATATATTGTGGTAAAAGATTTGAAACCGGTTTGACTTCAGATTACATAATAATAATTCTGGAGAATCAGGTTTTTAGTGGTGGGATTGTTTATTGTTGATTTCTGTCAACTGGGGATGTTGGTTGTAATATCAAGTTGCTAAATATGAGGTATTCATGAAAAGTAGAAAGTACATCTTGTATTACATATTATTAGATTGTCTGACAAAGGTTTTTGAGTTGGATGGTGGAACGGTATCTAGTTCCATAGTTATGCTTAAGGTTAGTTGTGAAACAGGTAGGTTATATGTTATGATTAGAAAGAAAAGCAGTGGGTCGCGTCCAATCTGAATTGGTAAGGAATCAGAGCATAGCGGTGGAAAGATAGAGACTTGGAAAAGAAAGCCTTTAAGTAGAATGGAGAATGAGGGGTGAGTTGTATGATATTCTGCGGATAGTAAGTCTGTCTGGTTGTGTAATTTGATCTAGTTATTTATCCCGGGTGGATGTGGAGCAGGGAGGGAAGAGCTTGAAAGATGAATTTGAAGACTGTAATGTGATGCGGTGTAATATGATATAGAGAGATAAGATTCTTCCCCCGAGTCCAACTCTCACAACGACCACAATATTTTGTGAGGATCTGAACCCCGAATTTCCCACAAGGTTTCTGCAGAGTCGCCTGGAGCGGGTGAGTCGGTGTTTGAGAAGTGCAAGTGGAAGGAAGCGATAAGACTGTGACGGAACCTGAATTGGAGTGGAGTGGAGTGCAGGCAGTGGAGGCCAGACTCGGAAAAAGGTTAAAGAATGTCAGAGAGAGAGAAAGAAGAGTATCCGTGAAATTTTTTGAAATTAGATTCCTACTTTCTATTCTTAAGAAGAACAGACACGCTGTTCCTTTCGGCAACCAAGATAAGTAGCTAACTCCGTATAGACAGAGAGAATAGTCAAGAGGATATATCCGGAGTACCTAATTCAAAAGTTGTTCCTTGTCTTCTCCTCTCTTCATTCTCTTTCTCTTCTAGGCTTCCTTCCTACTGAGAATCCTTTCAATGGGAAACATACACAATGAATGTGGATAGAAATGTAATGTAAGATCACATGAACTAAGTGAAAGGTGCTCCCTCGACTTTCTCCTCAATGAATAGAGAGTCGTTCCGGGCGAGGTGAAAGCACAAAGAGAAAGCACTTTCACATACTCCACATAGCTACCTTGGTGGCGTAGTCTCATCTACCTCCAGCCTTCTTCTCCTACACACTATTATTCTTTTCTATCAAACCATAGACCTGCTTTTCTTTATTTGTACCTGTGTACTATACGTCCTGGTCAGATAACTTCGACAGGCCAATTAGAAACTTTCAAAAATTAAGTAGTCAGCAATATTCTCGATTTGAACCTCAAAAACCATTAATATTCCAATAACGTTAACGCTCAAAGCTGAAAAAATTCAAAAATGATTACTCAACAAAATACGGCGAAAATTAAAATTAAATAATCGGGAATATTTCTTTATTTGAATATTGAAATGCAATTAATATTACAATAATGTCAATTTTTAAACTGAAAAAATGAAAAGATGGCCACCCAGTTGAAATACCAATAAAAAGCTGCTAATTTTTGTAAAAAGCAGTATTTTAAATTGTTGTGTTTAGATGTAAATGCAGTATACGGTTGACTAAGACAGTGACATACTCTATGCAGTTTTGTGAACGCTGTCAGACTAGCAATATTGTATTAAGTAAAAATGGGTGGATAAAGGAAGAGAAAGACTGTTTGAGCAGTGAAAGTAAGGAGAGGATGCTAATGTGAAAAACGCTTTGGTTTGCAAAAATAGTTTTCTCTGTTGAAAGTGTGTTGGATGAAGGTTTGAAGGAGAGGGAGGGAGAGTTGGGTTTTGCGAGGTTGTTGGTTAGGTTGTTTGTTAAGAAGTAAGTAGGAGTATGTGATGTGATGTTATTGGACCGTTGGGTTTTGCTCTTCCACCTGACGGTAAGTAGTTCCATGTGATGTAATGTGATATCTTTGCACTTACACATGTCTATCTGCTGCGGTCTCCTCTTTCTTAGTGTTACTACTTTCAGAATGAAAGTCTGCTCTCTCCGGCCAACTGCACCTACTTAGAATCTTATGTACCATTTGATCTCTACGATTGTGTGCTTAATCTATATTTCCAGCTTCATAGCACTTACCAACAGCATTCCTCCCTATTCGCTCCAATATCGCTACAGTTAGCAGTGAAAGTCAGTCCTGGAGTATGCCTCCTGAATTTATATCATAAATATTTTATTTATCTGAAATGGTTCTGGGATTTCCTTCTTCCATGTCAGGACATTTCAACTCGTCCAACCAACCATTCTTACATGATTTTTCTTTTCAGTTTATGCGAAAAACTTTTATACTGCCCAAATGCAAACTTTCCTTAACCCTTTTTATTTATAGCTGTCCTAGTCTACACTTATCTTGAAAACTGACAATGAGCACCGTGGCTCAGCATATTATGGCTCAGAGGTATAAAAGCTCAAATTTCAAAGTGCTTTTTAAGTAGCTACATAAATTCTCTGTTTTGTGTATCTAGCATTTTGAATAAAGATATTCAGTTCCACACAGCTAGCAATTCCACCCGTAATGAAGTGTACTATGTGCCATTTCCTTTCCACTCCAATACAAATCCATTCTATAGAATTTTCCCATTTCCTTTATGTACTACAATCGACTTTTACATTAAAAGTATAAAAGAATTTGACTTATAAACTATATTTCATGCTAATGTGTTGTGTCCGAAAAGTTGACTGTTATTCATGCTGACCGAAAAGCTAACCTAAGTAACTGTTAAATATACAAACGGCATTACAAGATAAAGAATTCTCTAAAACTTTATCAACCATAGTATAAAAAGGGGAAATTTTAAATGCACATCAAAAATTATTACTCAAGTAATAAATATCAAGTTTGAATGCAATTTGATGATGTTTTAGTACATTTACCTCAAGTATTAAGATTTTGTACTCTACTTGAGGTAATAAATTGAGGTAACCCAATTATTTTTTCTGAAATACAAGCCATGTAAAATTGCTTAAGCAGCTATAATAAAATTGATTCTAGAATCATTTTCTCAGCTAATTAATGCTCATGGCGATTTCAGGAAGAATATGGCCAATTGGTAGCAAATCGCAGAGAATAATTATAAACAATCGCTGGTAGCGAATTTTTCGGCAAATAAACGTTAACAGAAAACTGTATGATAGACAACAGCGATGTGTAAGGATTTCTGTAAGGATTAGCAGAAATGAAAATGATGTCATATTCTGGAAAACAGTGATTTAAATCTTTTGCAAATAAAATAAAATGGGCGAAATAAGTTTTAATGGAATAAAAATGCCATTCGTGAAATACTTTGTGGAAAATTAGAAGGGAGGAGACATTTGTGTCCATCTTGGGCTCGTATGTGGGTTACATGGCATGGAATGACGCAAAAGGGAAAGAGTTACATAAAGTTGGGTTGATATAAATAGTTAGTTAGTATATCTGAGTTGGAGTGTGGGCATAAATGCGACTGTTGGTATTTTCATGTGTGTTTTTTGTGATGTAATTCGGTGTTGACAACTATTGATATAAAGTTTGGCCTTTGTGGCCCGGTGTGGTTTTCTAAGTGATGTGCAGTGTTTTGTTGTGCCGGGAAACTGTTACTCTTCTCTTGACAATAAAAGATCTTGGCTGATTAAACGATGACAAGAAAAGCTTCTTGTTACTTTTGTTGAGACTGTTATGTTGTGCCCTACAAACTTGACTTGCCTGCTCATGGACAAAGCTCCTCTCTTTCAACAAAAGTAAACATCACGTCCCGTCACCTCCACAGAGGAAAAGTTTCATTGTACTCCACGCACTGTCATTCCGCCAGCTACAACTTCCATTCATAAGGGGAATAAACTTTTAATGGTGAAACTAGATCAATCCGTCATTTAAAAAGGAATGTCGCTTTCACCGGACTTTCTCCCGCTTTCTCTCCCTCTGAAAACCGAAACGTTCTCAAGTCTCACCGAAATAAAGGAATTTCCCACTTCATTTGAAATTCTCGTTTTTATTTTCGTTTTGTCTTTGGTAGTCAATAATCTCGGCATTAAATTGTAATCTATAATAATTATTATAACATAATTTATCTACTTACAGTAATAATAATTATGTAGTAGTTTTCATATGTTGTCATTTCTTAATTTATTTAGATTATTTCTTCCTTAATCTTGTTACTAAATAACACGGACATCTATAATATTTAACAACTAGGAAACAAAAATTATAACAGTTTTCCCCCATTTTTCCGTTGGGAGTACTTATTAGGTATATTCATTGGTAAATTGTGTTGACATTCTTGATAAACAGACTAAATAAGATAATTACAGCTCCCTAGACTTATCTATTCTATAGTCTCAAGTCTCAACATGAGAATATCTCCTTTATCTTTACAATAATAGTTGACAAGGGGTACAAATTTCCTAATCTAACATTTTTAGGTATTAGTAATTTCGCTAATTCATATTATATTATATACGATGGGCTTTGTGCAATATAATGTATCACTATTTAAAGTTACACTCGTAAGTATAACGTAGTATCATCTAGTATTTTATATTCTTCATTGACGTATAACATTATATAGAGGAATTACACATTACAATCTAACTCTTCTTCATCTATTTATAATTCACAATATTTTCATACATAGTTACCGATAATGAGTAAATAGATAGAGTATTTAACTATTTAAGAGCAGATATGCGTTGATGCTCTACTCTTGCAATTAGAATATTCAAGATCTCAATACAGAAGATAGTATTATGTACATAAATAGGAATGTGTTGTAATCCAAGCATTCCTTCATCGATAATTACTATAATGCTGTATTGTATCTTACGAGGTTCTACTGTATCACCTAATAAAGGTACTTTTCCAGCTGAAGCCAACCAAACAGTAATTTAGAATACTGATTTAGAATAGCCGTAGTGGATTGGAATTACAATGTATTTTAGCCCTGTAATGCAAAACAGGTCTTGACAGTCAAAATCCAGGCGATTTCTCATACCTAAATCACATGCACGTTTTTCTCTTTCATAACTCTTAAATTTACATATTATAGTTCAGGTTAAAGAATTACTATTCTAATAGGAAGCCAGCTATAGGCGTTATATTGTACCCCATTCTACTTCTCATTCGTGTTCTGAGTTTCGTATTTGCTTTGTTTTTGTTACAATAATATAATTTAATGTTCTATTTCTATGTACCTGTACTTTCTCTACTTTCTCTTTCCGCTTTCTCCTATATAAATGTGTAAATGCCATTAGCACAGTAGGCTACCTCGTTTAATTCTGGTTATAATAGTATTAATTTCCTCTGCATTTATGTTCCTATCTCTATTTACAAGGAAACTCTTATTACAACACTATTTATTCTTAACTAACCAAATCATTGAGGTAAATCATATATCAGTTATGTTATAATATTATTGCTAGGTAAAGGATTCAAAGTCATAATAAGTAATTAGTAACTTGTTATATTTATTCCTGTGCACACTTTCACTTTTATCCTATCCTCACCTACGACAACTCAAACAAAATCAAGTCTTTTGATCTGTTTTGCAGTACCAACCATATATTACGTCACAATTCACTATATAATCACAGTATATAGTAATTAATCATATAATACACAGTTATGTACTTACCTGTTTACATACCACGAGATAATTATTGTAAGGAGAACGAGAGAAATTAGCAAATAGAGAATATAAGAGACTAACTTAAATTGTAGACTGATTAACACAGCAATAGGAATGAGGGCACACTCCTCCTCCGCCGAGAAAGTGTTCCATTCTGTTCTATTAGTAGTCTCACAATTCAGAATAGTTATGCGAGGGCGTGCCTACAAATCCATTCTTCTCTGACACAATTTCTCTTTTTAGTTATACATACTTATCTTGTTAAATACTTCCACACGCGTACGAAAACTGTTCTAATTCGTTCCTCTCCCAAATTACACCATTTAAATATTCACGGAGTAATTATTCCACGCAATTGCTATTTAGTAACCCAAAAAGGCTTCTTGTCCATATTCACTTGTGTATGTATTAGTAGTGGATTGAATTGCTATACAATAAGTTGATACGAGTTATTTATGGATTAATGGATATATATTTAGTAGTTGCGACTTGTTAATATTTAGAATAACTAGAATTTAATTAGGTAATATGATTTGATTGATAATCGCCGACTCTTTATTCCTTATTCCTGACTAGAAGCTAAGCGACGGATATTATTGATCTTTATTCAGTAAGCTTTGGGGCCGAGTTCCGAGGGAGAAGGAATGAGCCACAAGTTGATAAGCACAGGTGAACAGTATCGACAGGATGGGCCAGCAGCTGCACAAGAGGAGTGAGGGGGCGCCCGCCGTTTGGGGCGGCGGGGTCGACGGGGTCGGTCGCAAATTGGGAACCAGGGTGGGTTTCGGGGTGGTCGTCTCCGCACAAAGCACCCCGAGGCTCTCGTCGCACCCGCCCCTCCCTGACCCCTCCCAGGGCTGTTCGTTGTGCGGCTGAAGAAGGTCCTCGTCATCCGTGTCGCCCTCTTCGAACTTTCGCGCCTCCGCCTCCTCCTGCTCCTCGTACAGGCGCACCTTCGCCTTCTCCTCCGAATCCGTCTCCTTCTCTTCGTTCATTGGTTGGTGCGACTGAGTCTCCTCCTCCACCTTCTCAGGCTTTTTGTAATTGCACAAATTACCCGTGCAGTAACACAATTCAACTTTATTCGCCGTCTTGCAATCGTTTAACCCAAATTTTGCACAAGAACGCGTTACGTTTTCTCCTGCAATAAAAACAAAACAAATATTAAACACTTTTAATTAAAAATTTAATTAACTTAATTAACGATTATTATACTTTTATTCCATTTTGTCTATATTTGTTAAATTTAATGCATATTGGAGAATATTTTTCTTTTTTATTGCATAAATTATAATGAGTCATATTTTGCAAATGGTGATTTTTCATTCTGTCTCGATGCATTTTAATTTGCAGTTGGTATTTAGTAGGTAGTGGGAACTGTTAAAAGTGTCAGTTATTGTTAATTAGAGTTTTATCGGGAGAAGCGATTAATAAAGTGTCAGACTGAGACTGCTCCTGTCGCTGTCATCTCATCAGAAAAACAAGTTAATATAGTTTTGGCTATTATGCTTACAGTTCTCCGTAAGTGAGGCACGTAGTAAATCTAGCCAGATTTTCGAAACTTACTTTCCATTTCTTTATTCTTATCCTTAGAAATGTATTCTTGGATCGGTAGAGTTTGGATTGAGGTATAATAGTGAAGTGGAGAAGCCGCAGAGGAGGAGACCTGAATGACTCACTACTTCTCCCTGTCTCTACCCTATAATTTAATTCTGGTGGATGAATGGATAGGAATCTCTCTCTGCTTCCAGCACTCTCATTCCAATTTACTTCATTCATACTTCGTTTCACTCATTTATATCCTTTCCATTTACAGTAGGCACTCATAATAAAGTAGTTACATACTACAATGTAGTACAATGATAGATACCCCTATCCCTAACCTTACCACAAACTAGAAATATCCATGCAGACACACGTTTAAATAATATATCTGTTAAAAATAATAAACTCTAGTTTTATACTCAGTAAGCACAATACACTAAATGTAAGTGCACCGTAATAGACTTCAATTAACTTGCCAATTTTAGCTGACAGCAGCAGAACTACATTTTCCATTTCTAAAACCGGAGCACTGTTATTATTTAGGACAGGAAATGAGTACGTACAGTAAACTGTGGTAACTACGTGTCAAAAAGTAGCGGAATCCATTGCAAAATTCATTTTGTTTCTTTTATAGGGCTTTGCTTTGGAAATAGAATTGATAAAATTTATAAGCAAAAGTGAGGTCAGAAATATAAAAAGAACATTTACCACATAAGATTTAAATTTTTTATTACAAATGACTATTATTTATTAACGTGATCTTGTATATGAATATTTTCATTTGCCAATTTTCTGCAATTTAAAAAAATAAATAAAAATGAATATTACAATTTTTGTTAACGTTATAATCGATGAAATAACATGAATTGCGGGTTTTAATTAGATATGTGAAAACAATCTAGATGCAAAAATATTACAAAATTATGGACAAATGTTTTGTCTCTACACAGTGAAATAGTGTGTAGCACTTTTGCGCTAAATTGGTTTTATCCTTGTCTAATGAGTGTACTGAATATGAATTACAAAGGACAAGAAATAATTTAAGTTTGGCCAATAAAAGTAAATTATTAATTAGGAAAAGAAAATTAGTCTCCCACTAGGGAGTTTGGAATAAATGCACTTGGTCGTAAAAATGATTAGGGTAATAAGGAAAATGGAGTGGTATAACTTTACAGCATGTTTTTAGAATTAGTTTAGCAAGGTGTTACATAAAAAGTGTAACATGAAAGTTAGAGAGAAAACAAGAGTAGTTTTTAAGTTTGATTTTGTTGTTGGTGACAGTTTAAGTCTGGAGGAGTTAGTATGGTTCTAGAGAATGAATAAAGATAAAGGTGGACTGCATATTTTAAGATTAGAGAGCCTAACCTAATTAGGTACAAGTATCCTTGCTTTGCATATCTGTGTTCAGAGTGAATGCGAAGTTATGTGCTCCTGTGGGTCTGGTAGGATTTGCGATCCATTGTCTATGCGTTCTTTTGTTTTAGGGATTACTAATCCGAAGAAAGGTTCTCCTTTACTACCTGGCATACTCGAGCCGAGGAAATGAGAAAAGAGAATGTGCAGGGCACGGGTACATTATGCCTTGCTAACGTATTGTGTAAAGTGTACACATACTCTACTCAATTACTTTAGTTTTGTATCTTCTCTGTCAGTGTCTCATTACTCAGTAGTTTATGTTGTTCTAATACAGCCTAGATAGCCTACCTACTAGTACTAGTATTACTAATACTAACAATAATATTACTAGTAAGTGAATTTTCCATGCAAATTCGGAAATTAATTTAACTGTAAAAAATACTACTGTTTTTCTATCTTTTGCTTGTGAATCAGAATATACGATGTAATTTTTATATTTCTCTATTCATTCAAATAAACTTTTAATTTTAATGCGTACTATTTTGTACAAAATGGTTGAACATATAGGCACAAAGCTATCATTTGGGCACAATGAATATTTGTTATTGTATGTATAGTTTTTGAAGTATGGTTATTACTCTACGTACAGTTTTTCAAAGTACAACCAATGCTAGGTGTACGTTTTAAGGGTAACTATTATTTGGGTAGGAAATGTTTTCCATTCCCCTGTGTAGAGCCTCCGTCCCAAGCAAGGCAGCTGTCCCTTTCCTTCTGAGAAAAAGGATTATAATTTCTCGAGTGGAGAGGATTAGTTCGCACAATCGCCCAAACCCGCTCCTGTAGACAATAACCGTAAATCTAGTGCGAATGTGTATCCCAAGTAAGTTTGGAATGGATTGGAAGTTCCTGGAAAGGAGTCACCTTATTTACAGTGTTTGTGCAGGGAATGATGAGGATGGAGGAATCCCGTAATTAATTCAAGCATTGTGCCATGTAATGTGAATGTGATGTATTCAGGACGACAAACTCTCCCTTGACTCTGCACTATTCCTATGACAGGGATATTCAGTCCAGTACAGGGCAACATTTAATTTACTATTTATTGCAGTATACATAAGTCAAGCGCGGAAGTTGGTTCACAATCAGTTCAGGTTCTTATATCAGAGGAATCTCTTTTATTTTCACAGATATAAAATATATTTGTTGTGTTCCATTTCCAGTCGAGCAGTCCACCTCACCATTCATTCTGTCTCTTTATTTCGTATCCAGGACGGAAACGAATCGTATTCAATTGTACAGTAGTCTATTTACGTGTGTCTATGTCTCTGGGACAAGACAACTCGAAAAACTACGATTTAGTACAACTTGTGTTCAAATCGCCCCCACAATGTATATTATATAAAGTAGTAAGAAGCCTACTAGTCAAGTGACATGAGGGAACGATACATTTTTTGGGTTGCTTGTACATAGTAAAGTTATGTAACATTGTGGTAGATCCTTAATGATACAGTATGACATAATAGTAGTAGAACATAGAGTGGGATATATAGAGAGCCTTTAAGAGTAATCAAGTGAGTCGGAACTGAACCGAGTTTAACAGAAGAAGGAACATTCTTCGAATGCGATGAGAGAGTAGTGAAAGTAGGGAGAAATTCCAGTAGTGAAAGTTTGGGCCATTAAACTAAAGCCTATGGTACTGTATGTCTATGTGTATGTGGAATAAAGTAGTTTCTATACAGAGAGCATTGCCATCCCATTTAATTCTGGCTTCGCTCCGCTTTCTCCTCTACTTTGAAACAGAACAACTTATCTTTGCGAGGATTCGGACAGAATAGAAATATCTGGAGGTGGAATCCAAATATAGAAAGTAGGGTGGTATATGCACCAGAGCAGTCTTAAATAAAATAGATACTTTGTACTGGAAGAATTACAAGAGACAAAGCAATGTAACTATCGCTATTTTAGTGCGCTACGCTTTCTCTCAATAAATTTTCCTTTTCAAAAGAAAGTCATTGGAGGAAATAGGAGTTGGGTGTAATGTAAGAGTGGAGCACACCACACCACTGAGTAGAGATTAGAGTGGCATGAGCAAACCGAGGAACAGAGATTCGATTTGGCATAAAATACTCTATTTTTGCACACTGGGTTTTATAGGCACAAACAAATGAACAGTGAAAGCAGGGCTTTCACTTTTGAGTTATTCGCTCGGTGGCTTGAAATACGGGGAAATCCATGTAAAATAGGGAAATGGCATGGATCCGGAAGAGAGGACAAGTGAAAGCAAAAGACGCAGCTTTCACTCCCAATTTACAGGAAAGCTGTGTAAATGTAAATAGGGAAATTGTAAAGTAAACGGAGGAGAATAGCAATGAACTCGGCACAACTGTGTTTCTGTTGTGTTACACTTTTAGTATCTACATTATTCCCTTCTCTTAGCTCTTTTACTACGTCAATGGATAAAAACCAGTCTTCTTTATATTTCCTCTACTCCCCACTACATTATATGCAACTTTTAACTTCTACCCACTCCCTCCAAATCCAACATGACTTTCTCCAACCAAAACCCCATTATGTAAACTAAAACCAGTTCAACTGATTTAGATACTCACTCAGCTCCGTCTGCTCCACATTATCCATTCGCTCTGTCCACTCACATCTCTACTCTACTTTCCACTCTACTGCAAGACTGCATAATGCACTCCCTATATTATTTCAGCACACGTCATTAGTTTCCAAATGTGTGTCATGCCATCCCATACTCTGTCATCACATTACAAGAAGACGCCTGTAGACACTATTAAACACTCTTGCACTTATTATTTACAATTTGCTAATGCCCTGGGTGTAATAGAAAACACACGTTTAGTATTCTACATTACTACTATATTATATTACAGGCCGGGGCACATTACGATTCACTCAACCATTTGTTTTCACAAATCCTAAAAGGCGGCACACTAACTTTGCAGTTAATGAAAAGTAAACGGAACCATACAGAATAAAATACAATGACGGTATAAATATAGCGGACAGTTATATCTATTATAATAACAGCCATACGGTTTCACAGAAATAACAATAGTGTGCATTTACTAGGACTAATATTGTGACTGCTAATAATAAGATTATATAAATGCAGATATTGACTATTATTATTGTTTGGGATGAAAAACTCGAGAAAGATTGGTATGCTGTTGCAAAGTATGTATAGGAATGTCCTATAACGATACTTCTCACTGTAATCCATAAAGAAGTAGGGTATGCTGTAAATAATAGATTGCAGTTTGTGATTTATGAGATTACAACACTATACGATATAGATTTATATTTAGACATGGTTTGTAATGCATGGATACATCGTTTTTCTATTCTTTCTTTTTGTTTGTGCTCTATTTATTATTGGACTAGAGTGGAGGGTATAGCCTATAGCTGTTGGGAATAAATAGAATGACTTATGTAGATAAGCAATATATCATAGAAGTTAAGAGGAGAAATGAGAAATAGAATTAGGAAGTATCCATGCCTTGGTAAGCATTCATGTGAAAGCATAGTTAGAAGCGGAGAAGCATTAGAGAGAAAAAGAAAGTTTGCACACGAATCTTCATTTCGTGCCATTTCTTTGTTTTTCTTTTAAAACTAGGAATTGCTCTCCTCCCGTGCTCCACAATGCAATAGTCTCTATAATGGGTTGTTCACTGCGATTGTGAGTAGGGCGAGTGTGCCTGATTTCAATAAACATTCCCTTTCAATGCAGAGACAGCGTGAATGAATTCAATTCCCGAAACTCGTCCGCTGCTCCGTATTTTGCTAACCTACATCAACCAGACCAGACCAAGTCCAGCCACACCACACGCACAGAAACAGTCCAAACGCACACCCTACGCAATATCACATCAATACTATTGATATTCTTCCCATTGCATTCCATCCCACTCCTAAACTCAAAATCCAACCCAATTCCCAGCTCTTCCTCATTTTACTACTCCATGCACCAAGTCCAAATACAAAAACAGTCACAATGCAGACTTTTTCAGAGAAAATTAAACACAGCACCCAAATAGTCTACAACAGAGTCCATTTAGCATACACAAAACATAACAGCAGAAACTCGGGTGTATACCTAATTTTATTCCCATCACAATACTACTAGACAACCTATGCGAACACACACAAGTCAGCTCGCTATTATTTTAGAGATAAAAAGGGAATTTCTCTATAACTCGGTAGCAAATACATAAAATCATAAATGCGTTTTATTTTACTACTGCAGTCAGATAATAGATACACAGAAGCGAAACGGAAATGATGTAGCATCAAGAATTCCTATGGTATAAATTCCTTGTAATACTAAAACGAACCACAAGACACAGGCAGACACGACATGACATGCCAGAATGCAAGAGATAAGATAAAAGTATTTATTACACAATTAACTCGCTAAAATATTAGTTCTGTACACACAAAAGGTATTCCAGGAATCCGTGTTCGTAAGAACCTAAGATAAGTTCAACTGTGTTACGATGGAAAATTCTTTTACTTGTAGTCTAATCAAATAACACGGCAGAAATATTGATTTGCTAATTCTGAGCGGAATAAACCTTAATCCTTTAGCAGGTTAGATGAAATCATAGTATAAGGATGTATGGAAAAGTAATAAAAATTAGTTTATTAAATATTCATAGATAAAATCAGTTTATACGCGTATTAAATTGCTTGCTAGCGTGCCTACTGTGATTTGCATTGTGAAATTGGATTGTAAACTGAGCGGAAATCACATTTCACTATTATCTCAAGTATTTTAATAGTAAATTCCTTTGGTGAGTAAGTTTTGTTTGGTATTAGCGGTAGAGGTTGTTTTTTTAGTAAATAGATTTTTAGTACTAATCAAAAAGTGGAACTATTTGATTCAATTAGAGTTGGGCTTATCGTTAGCATAAAGGTTATGTTAGTTTGGTACTAAAAAGGGAATAATAGTTTTTGTTCGTTAAGCGGCAGAGCGTAAGATTATGGACAGGTATTGGCTAATGGCTGGGTAATTGAGAAAGATGAGGTGAGCTATTATACCCCGTAAGTATGGGAAGAAATGAAAAAATCGCTTCATCAGCGCTATTTAATAGGAGAAGTCGGGATTCAATTGTCGGCAGTATTCCATGAATCTTATCTATACGGTAATTGTTTCGAGTGTAATAATCAAATGAAATCGACTGGGAGAATATTCTATTGAATTGTGTGGGATATTCCTTATTGTTATTATGTTTGTTGTTGAGTAATTGAGAAAAACCGGTCTTTTTACGTGAGTCGGCTTTGGTTTCAAGTTTACAACTAAAGTATTATCAGTAGACGTATGTCTCGTTGACTCGAGCTCAGTCCAATCCCTAGTCTAGAAAGATATGCCTACAGCGAGATTCTAAAGTCACGCAGCATAGGGCAAGTGGTGCTAAAGTTTGCAACATGCTTCTAATGCAGAGCGGATAAACACATACACATATGATATGAGTTAGAGCTCTATGCTGCGGAACTTTAGAACCTCGCTGTATATTTCTCTCAATGTCCATTTGGAATTAGAGTCTATCAAACAAATCGCTATATTACTTACACAAAATAGAAGTTAGGTTCCTTTCAGTAACGCCGCTTTGCTAACAAATACTCGTCCCCATCTAATGCATTGTAATCACCATCCAGCCAGTCCAACCTACTAATTGTTTCTATTATCTAGTAGCTCTCAGCTGTTACCAACTCCAACCATTAACTACACCATTCAATTCCTCTCCTCTATAAACATCACGCCTATATTGCACAATTCACAGATACTGTGTACCATTTTATTTTTATCCCCATTATTACAATTTTCTGTTTTAAACACATTTTTCCATATAAATCAATCGTGTGTCAGCAATTACACAAGAATTGCAATTTTAAATGAGAAGCTGATTCTTGAGAAATCTTAAATAAAATCTTCAAAAATTTAATCTTAGTAAATACGCAATTTTGAAACAGGTATGGTTGAATTGTACAATAGAAAATAAAAGACTAAATTTTAGTAAAAAAAATTATGGTACCGAAAGAGAAGAAATGAAAATTTGTGTTAAAAATGGTAATCAGAGGAAGCCAGGTTAAAATTAAGCGTTATTTTGACAGATCATTCTTTAAAAGTAGCCTGATTATGTTTTTTACTCATTCCGATTTACATGGAGGTAAAGATATTTAAATTGCGAGTTTGGTGTATGACAGAAATATATTAGAACTGTAGAAGTTAAGAGGATAGGACGGGGAAGATTTGTTTGGAGGAATATAATAGTGTGAGTTGAATTCACACGTGCGGCTGCACATATTGAGCAGGTGGAGGAATCTGGAGCGGAGGAAATTTAGTTAACGTCTCTATTCCTTTAGGTGGATGTCTGAGATTGCATTTACATGTTAAAGTGGGTAGCTTAAATCGTGACAATTGACAAAGAGAGCGTGACTCACCGTGAATTCTAAGTTGACAGCCGGCGTAGTTCTGTGGACATCTGAAGGCATATTGTCTGACACTTTGATAGCCACCGAATGATGAGCAGTCTGGAATCTGGGGCCGAATTTCTTCCGGGAAAATCGCGAGGATTCCTTCGGCCTCGTTTCTGTCTGGCGGGAGACACACGTAGCAACGGTGGTGACCATGACCATTGCCGTGGCCCGCTCCGTGACCATGGCCACCTCCGCCGCCGTGGTGACCACCCCCTCCAGATGAACTGCTACCATTATGGTGATTATGATTGCTAGGGTTAGGACGACTATGGTGGTGGTGACCTGTCGAATTGGCCAGAATTGAACTCATCTTCCCCAACGAAATCGTCTCGCTGTCTGCCAGTCCTGAAAACAAAAATTATTTGTCAAAACCTCAATAATTCACTTTCTCTTAAGGAGCATTAATCTCCCTAAGCCAAACCACCACATGATAAATCACCTCTATCGAATTTCCAAGTACTACAATAATCCAGATAGACTCACTACAGAATTGATTAATGTCATAAACATTTATTTTATTGATCTTTCATTCTCTTATGTCCTTTAACAGATTTCCCTTGTGTTCGCTCTCATAAAACTTATAATCATCAATTATTATCTCTCCTTCAGCATATTCCTATATTTTACTACTTATAATGTAATGTTTGTATGTTTGTAATGTAATTTATAGTGTATTTACAATGTAATTATAGTATTTATCGCAAATTATTGTCGAGTCGTCTTGCAGACGACTTGTTATCTGTCTGGGAAGTAGATGTCATGTATCATCATATTATTTTTCATTAAGATATTCATGTCATCCTACAAAACCTTTTAATCATCATTTTTATCTCCTCGCTTGCTTTTATGTTGTCTAATCAAATATTCAGCTACTTTTTATAGAAGGGCGTGGGATTAAGGTCACCATCAATTTTACACGAATATCCGATTTGGCAATTAAATCTTTTATTATTTTGTTGTTATATGTTATCTGTCAATAGTATGCGCACTAGGCACTACAAAATCAGAAACAAGAGTAGCAGATATCCTTACGATTGACAAACAAATTAAAAAAATATTTGTTTATTTTTGTCTGGCTTCCACTTCAGTGTCCAAAGGTTTATGACATTATTATGAACAGCAGACGGATGAAATAAAGTTCCAGGAATTTGTACATTAATAATGCTTAGTGCAAAAATATATACATTTTGCATAATATAAACATAAAATGCATATTCCTTTAGTGGTATGTAAAGACGTAAATTGTTGTTCCTTATTTTAGTGATTTAGTGTGGCTTTGACTGTGACCTGAATTTAAATTATGACAGAAAGGAAGAAATAATGAAGACATAAATCTTGGAAGCATTTGCGTTATTTCACCTGTTTAGAGTTGTAAGTATTAAAATAGCGCGAGATTAGATAGAAATATGTTGCCTGTGGTTTTAGTTTAATGAAGATGCGGATTGCATAATTATAAATAGAAGGAGGAGTGGGAATGTTTATGTATGTGTGCTAATATTTGAAATTGAAGAGGCTGCCACTAAGATAGAAGTGTGGGAGAGCAGGGAAGGAAAGTTTTGATTTATTGGCTGTTGTTTGTCTTTGTCTTGTGCTTTGTTCTGTTTGTTTTCAGTTGTCTTGTCAGTCTGTCTTGACTTGACTTTATAGTTGTGCTTGTGACGATGACACATGGGACTCGATAGCATTATTGCACGGAATATTTTATTAGATTACATTCGCAGACAGACAGACATACGCGTCTCATGTTATCAAGTTCAACTCGAACGGAAGAACAAACCAGTGTGCTATACACAAATAATATTCTGCGAGCACACATGCAATTCGTTAATAGTCTCCTTGTTATTATAACGCAGCTGCTCCTCTTCCCATCGTCGCTAGTGGAATATTTAATAATGATAGCCTAATGCATACTTAATATGAAATATGCCAAGCCAAATGGTGCACACTTTGCTATATAACTAAATTATTATATATTGAAGGAAAAATGACGACGCATTTTTTGTTTGGTAAATATTTATGGAAAGGGGGTTTACTATCTTGTATATAAATTGAGGGGGGTACATGACTACCGTATATGGTATAGGGTGTAAAATATGCAATTAAATATTTGTAGTTTGCTTAAGTATAATCTGAATGGTGTTTTTTATTTGCGAGAGATAGTGAATTGGATTATTTATTTGGTTGTGAGCTATCCGTGGGAAAATATTCGTGTATAAGAAATAAGATATGGAGCTAACTAGCAATAAGTAAAAGATGAGCAGAGATAGAAGAATAATGTAGTCTATTAATTTTATATTATCTTGGAATACGTCTATAAATTTATGGTGCCTTTGCCTTGTCAGTGGCCATTATCAGATTCGGAACGAACAGCACCGAGTTACAAATGTGTCTGTAGTTTTGCTTATATGAGGAATACTGTGTTTATATCTATAGCAGAGTTCTGTGTGCATTGCACTCAATTTAATTTAATAAAGACATGAGACGAGAACTTGAGGGATTTGCAAATAAGAGGATGTCAAGCCAATGGGGAATCGGCACACTATTACTTTTACTTTAGCAACTGGGTTCCTAGTGCAGGAAAGTAGAGTTAAAGGGAATAGAGATATAACATCTTCCTTGTATTTTATACAGAATCATGTGTTAAGGTTTATTTTACGAGTTTACGGGTGAAAAGTTGAGAAAAATAAAAGCTAAACTATATGATCTGAATATCCTCTCTGAAAAAAGAAACTTTTAAACTATTCTGTGACATTTTTTGTGGCTTTTTACATTTGGCATCCCAAAATGTACAACTTTTGCATTATACTTCACAATCAGATATATTGCTTTCTAAGAGAAATTGTTTATAAAATGTCTTATCATCATTTTCCCAGTTAGAAAATATGGTTACATCGATTGTAAATGTAAACCGTTATTTTTAGTAGGATATAGATAATACTTGCTACTCAGAGCAGCTAAGTGATAAGAACTTGTAAAGGAATAAGTGCATGGTTAGTTTGTGGTGCTCGTAATGCAGTTTTTGGTTTCTAAGTTTTTACGACAAAATTCCCTAGTAAGGACAAGTTACCTTCAGATCAAATTGGTATGGCACATATAAAAAGTGTAAAGGAACCTTTTAGCATAAAAGTTCTTAATAGATTTTCTCCATATGGATTTTTCAAGAATGAAAGTTTAGAGATGCGGAGCACTGCGCGAAGATTGCCAAAAAGCAAGTGGGAAAAGATGGAAATTTTTAGTTACGTCTGGTTTTCTATATGCAATGATTCAGTTTGCTGCTCGTAATGAAACGACAAGGGAAGGCCAAGTTAGACAAGAAACAGAGGAATGAACCACCTTATCACACGGCATCACATCACAAAGGCTTGAAAGGGAAATGAGAAATATGCATATGGATGGCCTACAGCAAATTTAGATATTTCCAACATTTACATATTCACTAGCAAATTATCCATCCATTTTAATCCTTACACAATTGACCAAAATAAAAATAGCACACAAGAAAAATAAGTAACTATTTTCTGGATCAAAATGAATGCATTAGTTTTTCCTGGAAAAACTTTAAACTGTAAAAACATTATTTTTCCCAAGCAAACCATTTTATTTGATGGTAAAAGTCATATTAATTCCTGGAAATTTATATTTGATGACAAAATTCTAATAAATTTAATGATTTTAGTTGATAAAATAAGAATTCTTTGCTAGAAACCCATTTTCTGTGGCACAATTAGTGTTTATCAAGGAAAATTAGATGAAAGAATAATTAGAGGAATAAGAAATGTTCTAGTTTCTGTATAAATATGCTAAAAGTGTAAATTGAGTGTCGCATAATATGCATTATGCATAGATATCTATATAGAGAGTATAGAGATGCAGTTGGGAATCTAAATGGTAGACTGGAAAACTTAGTAAAGTTTAACCAAGACAATCACCTAAAGAGTTTTATGAAGAAAAGTCAAGTGAAGGTTCGACTGGAAGTTGTTCGTAGGAACCTACAACGCTGTCGGTTGGTTGTAGCTGCTGTTGAAAATATTTCTAGAGAAGTAGTGTGCATGGCATAGTGTGCAATATAAGTGTACAGGCCTGCCTTGGTTGCGAGATAAGAGATTTTGCTGTGCCTTCATTTCTTGGTTTTTGTAATCTCGTTTTTTTCGCTCAGCTCCGCAGTTTTGTAATGTAAATGAGAAATTGCGAAGGAGAGGAGAGAGTGAAGACAGGAATATGAGACTGACGTTTAACAGCGTCTTGGTAATTGCAATATATTTGGTGGCTCGATGCTATCTGGAACTACAGGGAGGAATTGTTTATGCATGATGCATTATTTTTGCATTAGATACAACAATGGAGTAGTGTGGAGGAACTCCCGGTAAGGTAATGAGAAGAAGGCGGAGAACAATAAGACGTGGAGGAGAATTCCGTAGAGAGATGATAGAATGCATACACACGGATAATAAAACGTGGAAACACCTCTCCCATCATCATATGTATCTCCGTACCTCCAGAACTTATTTCCACTTTGACTCGACACGACAGGAAACTCAAACTTTTAATTTTCAACATAAATGATGAAAACTTTTCGCTTTAACACACTTTTCTTACACTAATATTTACATTTTAACCTAGAACTTAGTGGTTTGGATAAAATAGATACTAATCCAGTTCTCTAAGAGAGTGCTAACTATCCCTACATTACTCCAATTTCGATTTAGTATCCTATCCAGTCCTAAAAAGTTTCCCTAGCCTCGCTCGTGTTAATTAATATTACTTTTATAAATCGTTTTCCTAACTAAAAGTGTATTGTAACTAATTACGGAGTCCAGACGGGAGATTCTTCATTAGATGTTTCAAGCTACGTCCATGTACATTTTAAATTACTTCCTTTTTTCCTTTACGACCCAACTTAATTGTTAGTGAACCTATTTTTGACTCTGTACTAACTAAGTTTACATTGGCAGAAAAACTTGTAAACAAAAGTCGGTATTTTAATTGCCTCCACTTGCCCGTGTACTTTGTAAGCAGAAAACTTACGAATTTAAGTTTATAACCCATTTTATGCAATAAGTACCTATGCGTTGTATGAAATACCTGATTATAAATTGACTATATCTCTTTTTATACAGTAGCATTATGCTGTGTGTAATTTCAACCCGTGTACTGTGCGCTTTGCAATATTAAAGACTTATCCTGTTTTATTGTCAAAACAGAAAGTAAAAGTACACGATCGGAGTATAAGGAATGAAAATAATTAGCATGCTTCTTTCAGGTATGCCATAACATGTGAAAAGTAATAAAGATCCTTAGCTTGGTTCGGCCTGGCCTAGCGGAGCATGGCAAGCAACTTTTTAATTAGTCCTATTCGTTTTATATTATGGAATCAATGTGACCATCTACATCCACATACTCACACCACATCCACACGTCATAGCTCAGCAAAATCATATAAAGATCGAAGATATGGAAACTCACCTCTAACTAAGCAAATTTAATTCTATCGCACAGTTTCGTACATTCCTCCTCTAATAGAAGTAGGTACTTGAAATTCTTACTCAAATAGGGAACATGACAACTAAGCAAACAGAAAAAGTACTACTTTCTTCGAATGCAAAATTAAATGGAGATAAAAGGAAATGTGAAAAAGTTTTGTTTGCTCTCGTTCTAAGATACTACTTGAACTTATTTTATGTGTAAGCACTTAGGATTTAGTTTCCTTGAGTTACGCAAGATCTATTTGCAGCATAGCTTAGTTATTCCATGAACAAAAGTTGCTATAAGTACACACTAACTGATACACTTGTTTACAAAAGCGTTTTCTATGTACATAAGCCATTGTACTACGTAATACGACTAGAATGCAGTAAAAAGTGTACTATAATTTAAGTTTATGTTCCCTACGTAAATTAAGTGGACACATAGTTATTTCTGATTATATTACTCCCCGACAGAAAAGCTGTATTAACTCTTCATTTGTTTAATGATGCTAAAATGCAAACAATAAGTCCAGTTACATAAATACTAGGTTGTTGTGCAGGATGGGAGTTTTATCACAGGAGAAATCACAGTCAGGAATAATTAGTGTTTCGTTTCTCGTGCCTTGGCCTCTGCTCCTTCATTTGTTTCACCAGTCAAATGAAAAAGACAAGCCTCATGCTTACAAAGATGTAAAGTTAATTAATAAGAAGTAAATAAGAGTTATCTTTCCCGGAATCTCCTTTTTATGCTCCAATCCCAAAGTCAGCTTATCATTAGTTTACTTTTCCTATGGCCCCAGGCTTCTGTACTCTACTGTACTTCTAATAAGGTATTACGAAATTATGAATTCACTCCGGGGTAAAAACAGTAGCTTCTCCGAGTTGTTTCGTAATAAATAATAATAATTGCTATCTTTTCCTAAATATTGCAAAGTTTTTCCATCCCTCTGGCATTTAACCTCACTTTTCTGCATATTTTCCTAATATTTCATGTTGAGCATTTGATTTCACAGATAGGGGTACAGTTTCTCAGGTTTCAAACTATACAGAGCACAATTATCTTACACCGGAGCTGGAGCAGAGCTGCTTGTAATGATTAAAGTGTCTGTACGTGAAATGCTTTATTCTGATTGTAAATTAATTTCAACTTTATCTTTTCTCTCACCATCTCCCAAGTAATCTTATTTTTTCAACAACCGGAGCAATAGCAGCTCGTGTTCACTTACTCTCTTCTGTGCTCACTCACTGCAAATTCTTAATACATTGTTCAAATACTAATACATACGCGCTTCTCTTGTCAAACAAGACAGTCCAGATTCAAGACGTTAAAACAGTCGTTAAAAATACTGGATTATCTCTCTCTGCTCCCTCCTTGGCTTGACCCACACATAAAAACCGGCACTTTTATTGTTCAACGCCTATTTTTATACTTTCTGATGTACTGGACTCAACTATTCGAATAACATTCCAAGCATTTCGTAAATATTAGTATTCTTTCCACTCTCCCTCTTCCCTCAAAGCTAACTCTCCACCAAATCTGTCAAAATAAACCACACAACCAGACCATTCACTTCTTCTGAGGTTCTTATACTACTTTGTTAATGTCATTGCTTCAACTACAATTCCTAGCAAACCATTTATCTTATTTTGCACATAAAAACCCATTCCTACCGATTCTAACATTTTATTATCATGTATGCATCTGCAAGACGTAGGCTATAATTTATTTATTACTAATTTTACTTATTTCTTAATTTTTCTTGTTTCTCAACTTTTGCTATTTCTTAATTTTTCTTATTTCTTAATTTTTCCTATTTCTTATTCATATTTAATTCTCGAGAACACAGATAAGTAAGGTAAATGTAAGTTGTAGAAAATGTGAAAAGGCTTTGTGAAGATAACATTTAAGCTAGATTCAGGAATTACAAGAAAACCTTTGGATTAGTTTGAGATTTACTCGGCAAGAATCTTCTCTACATATAAATTACAGAGAAGGATGTAGCTTATTAGGTAAATCTTAATTTTGAAGCTAGAAAATTTAGAGACGCTTGCATTTGTGAACTGTGAGGTAAATTGGTAAATTATATAGGAATCTTAAGTGTGAGATTGCTTGTGTTGAGCTATGTGCATATAGCTTCTATCCACGTGTATATAGTGCAGATTACACATGGATATTAAGTAGAGAAGACAGGGAACTGGAAAGGTTGATTTAAATTATTTGCATATGCCTGCTGAGCTGTTGAGCCAAGCCTGGCTAAACAATGTAGAATGAGAGGCTATTTTATTGCTTGCAATAAATAGTAATAATTTTTCATTGTTACGTTGTCCTTAGAGGCGGATGTGTTTTGTTTGTTGGATTAGGTTGACTTTTGGCGGCTGACTCCTGGAAATATTTCACCTGATCATATAACAATCACAGGTGTACATAGGTTGGCATATTTTCAATGCACAACATAATGATTTTGGTAATCCCAGGTATTCGGCAGTTATTTATGCGTGTCCAAAGCCGAAATAGTTTTTGTTGTGCTTAAAAGTGGAAATGCCAACAATTTAGGTTTATAAACTATGGTAAACATGTTTAAAAAAGTGTTCCTGTCTCAGTACAGGTTGAAATGGTTTGAAAGAAGATTGTTTACCGGATTAGAGTGAAACGTTAAGATAAATAAAATATTTACAATAAAAAATGTAGTAAAGTTTTGGAGATTAGACCAGGAGGTGGTGCTGTGTTTCTATTGGAGGGGTAATTGAGTATTTATTTAGGGGTTCATGTGGAGTGGAGTATAGAGAAGTAGTAATAAAATAAATCTGGATTAGGTTGGATTTGGATTTGGAATTAGAGAGGAAGTTCTCAGGGTCAAAGGAGTGAACCCAAGTCATCAACACTACAGTAGTACTTAGGTACAGAGAGAACATTGCAATTTTATTCCGCGAATCACATCGCATTACACAGAAGATCAAATCAGACTGTACTGACTGTAGGAGAGAGCGAGTGGAATTAAACCCAATCTGTTCTATGTGGAAAATAGTTGCACTGCTTGTCATGTAATAGTGGAAATGTTCATTTACTCTACAAGTACATGTTTCAGAATTAAGCGAGTTGATCTCTGCCATGACGTGGTTTGGTTAGGTTAAAGATAAGCCTGTAATATCTGTTGCGTTGTTTATATAATATTTTTTGAGTTTATAATCTTCTTACTTAGGACAACAACATATAGATTTGAAAAATAATTCTCTAATTGTACTAAATAAAATGTAAGTGTAGTTTAATGTTTATTGTTCGTCTACAGAATAATACTTTTAGAGTGCTTATACGTGATAATTATACTCTGGTCATGATGACATGTGCAGATACTTAACTACAATGGCAAATAGTAAACCAGAGAATTACACGAAATAATAGAGAAGAGGATCAGATATTATTCCCTTTGTTTCTCTGAATTTATTGATGTAATTTTAGCTACTGTTCTACTATGTAGGTACAACTGTGTATTCAATTGCATCTTTGTGCAGTGTAAACACGGGAAGCCAGCATGAACTACTATTTATGCACTGTGTCTAGCCTCTATGGTGAAAAAATTCGGAAAAGCCACAGCATTCAATTTCAGTTTAGTTAGGGTTCACTTATTTACGACGAACCACGGTTTTTCACAGTGTGACGCAAATGAGTCTTTGTTTTACTTTATGTGTGCATTTTCTGACTCTGACTGAGTTTAATAGCTCGGCATAGACTAGCGACAGTGCAGACGCTTCCCTTCCCCCGACATAGCGGTGTGATAGACAAATGTTCCAGTTTTAACATATTTTAGACTCACTCCTAGCTTACATAATCAATTCTGCAGGGTTTCTTACTTACAAAATAAATCCACATCACACAAACAACAGACACTCCAGTCAAGTCACCCAACTAACTAATTATATTATCATTCCAATTTGTTACAGCAGTAAACTACTAGAAAAACTTGGTACCAACTAGTTTTATCCAACAGCAGAGCAACATAATACTTTACACAGGGCAATAATAATAAATACACCAATGTCTATACCCAGAATAAAAAATTCCGCAATTCTTTCATCTGTCCTGTCCGGTCAGACCGGGAATTAATTTATACTGCACTCTAGCCGTTTTTATTTTATCCGATCTAGTAATTAACTGCAGATCCTATTTTAAACATTTTTTACCCATATATTTCATAAACTAAGTTAGAGCACGAAATCGGCAAATTGGCATTTATTTACGGAGAACAAGCATGCAATCCATTATTACTAACTAGCGCAGTTTTTTAGTTACATAACTAACATAATAATTGGTAGAGTCTCGTCTGGTGAGTCATGTGCGATTCTATTTTCATATTGTTAATCTTAGGTTAGGCATTTTTGCAGTGCAGAGTGGAAGGTCATTAGTTGAGTTGCACAAGTATATCAGACAACCATGTGAATATTTCACGAATGCTCCAACCAATAAATAAAGTAATTGCTCATTGTTCATTGCTCCCCACAAACTACTCTTTTTCTGCCTCAATTATCCCTATTTGTAATTTGAGCCTGCATCAGTTAAAACTAATATGAATCTAGCGCTAAGTGAAGAAAAGTAATTAATTCACATTCCCAATTATCATAAAATTAATATTCCTCATTTTATTTCTTTACATTTTTAACTACTTAAATTTTCTTCATAATTCATTTAGCCAAGAAACTTTATAGGATTTAATTACAAAATATAGTTTCAATGGTGAACCATGTTTAAACTCTTTTTTCCTTGATAGATTCCCACAGTAAACTCTTACAAGGAACAATAAGTATACCCAAGAGTGTTTATACATAAAATGATATTAATACGCTTA
The DNA here is from genome assembly GCA_020352615.2 of Yoshiicerus persimilis. NCBI lineage: Eukaryota > Metazoa > Arthropoda > Collembola > Entomobryomorpha > Tomoceridae > Yoshiicerus > Yoshiicerus persimilis. The sequence continues at coordinate 3,969,829 of CM036944.2, read as the reverse complement.
AACCAGGGATTATTAATGTTTTATTTTGTAGAGAAATGATTTGAGAGATGATTTAGTAGCGTGCTTGTCTTTTATAAATGCAAATGCGAGTAGATGTGCTGTGTGAAAAGAAAAGAAGGCAACTTGGGAAAAAATCAAGATTATCTCTAACGATAAGGAAAATCTCGAGTGGTACAGTACATTAGAGTAGTGGGTCTTTTATTCCTTTGCTTGCTCCACTGTCTTAGTAATCTAACTAGAATATTTTCAGTAAAAAGACCAAAGGAGGCAATGGCCGGATTATTTCCATCTGATTGTGAGATCTTGGCTATTACCACAGATAAGCTGCATTAAGGAGGAATTGTGGTACCCCCTTTCCTATTTATATTTCTGTGATACCATACTTAGGACACGTTTCCCCATAACATATTCAATTTTATGTTTAAACTGGGAGGGAATCCACGTCTGTTTATTCCTCAATCATTTAAATCTTAATAGTAATGGAAAACAACGAGGAATTGGGGAAATAATTCTGCAGATTCATATTTTATCTAAAGAACCATATATCCCTATGTAGGTAATACAAATGTGATGTGTACAGGAAAACAATAGGGTGAATGCATATGGAGCATTCCGTTTGGGTTGTGAGTGTCATCATTTCTGAAAGTATTTGGAGAATATTTGGAAAGGACTGGATTGGAAATATATACTTGCTAGAAAAGAAACGCATGGCTATGATGAGAAAATAGAAGTGCTTAGGAGCAAGAGCGTGAATCCTGGGAAGAGAGCAGAAGGAATTTGCCGAATATTTTATGCAAATCAGTCTAATAATAATAGAGGGGAGCGGAAGTGGGTAGGGAAGGCATGGGCAACCCAGAACCTTCGTAAACCACAGCCGAGCCGCTCCTTTGACACGAAAGCCGCAATTCAGAGTTTAAACCCATTTCTATATGCATTATTAGGGCATAGCTCGTCTTTTCGAATAATTTACTTAATTTCTGTGTCTGTAAACTGTAAAGAGGAATTTTATGTTTGTATACTCCACTTCGTAACTAATATAGGTAAGCATGACACGAGGGCAGTATTTAAATTTTATGCATATCTGTGATTTAACCCTTTGCACCCGAAACACGGATCCAAAACCAAAATCTTCCAAGAGTTAGTCAAATATTTATGTAGAGAAACATTCGTCCTTGTATAATTTACAATAAGAAACTTTACCAACATAATATACAATGCACTGTACAGTACACTACTTGATTTACACGATAGCGAAATAGATCTTATCTTCCCGTATATGTTTCTAACGTAAAATAATCATCTCTGTGTCTGTATGCATTAGGCTACCATATCATATTATTATAAAAAGTATATCCTTTGTGGATTAATTATAAGTTGTGAGTTGTATTGTGTTAGAGTAGTAAAGAGATAGGATGTTGGTTGTAAATATAATAGAGTGCGTTTGTCGGAGTGGATATTTAAATAAATGAGATGGTTAGAGGTTGTTATAATATTATGGTAATGGGAGAGTGGTAATCATCATAGGAAGTGGTTTCGCTTTGGTTTCCAGTCGTCGCTGTCGGTGTGATGTCTCATATCTTTATCCTCATCTCGCCATTCATTTGCATATCATTAATTAGTTTAACGACTAGATCCACAGACAAAACACAACTGCTGCTGGAGAACTCCAGCCCAGGTCAACCCAAGTCTACTACGCTAAATCTAAATATACATATAGATACATATATACATATTTATGCAAATTATAATATAGGATACAAAGCCTACGCAATAGTATTCCCCATTTACTATTCCGTAGTTTAGGTCACAGTCGCGGGCACGGGAACATTAAGGGTTACTGGACTGGGTCTGAGTTTAGTACATGTTTTAATGTGTTTTATGGTATATTGTACTGTTGTAAGTACTCGAGATTATCTTATTGTTTTTATTCTAGATAAAAATGTAATTAAAGAGTACATATGTACATTTAGGCTATGTACAGTGCACTTCGTAAGTTTTCTATGGTTTAAACCTCTTAATGTCTCTAAGCACCAACTTTCCTCATTATCACAACAATCCACAATGAAAATTTAGATGTGCATCTCCCCTGCTATAACTGATATTTCTAGTAAAAGTTCAGTCTCAGCTTACACTAAGCTGCCTAAGTTGTGCATTTGCATTGGTTCGTCTGCTCTAGTAATAACTCAAATGGGAAAATAAGAAGAATAGCATCCGTAAGTAAAACAAAGTAGAAAGCTAGGCGAGGCAACGAGAACAATTTACATTCCTCGGAGAGACATATATTTCCAAACTATATATTATATTATACAATACACGAAAGGCAAAGGAACTTGGCTTTAGATTCAGTTTCCTTCTTATCTCCACACTATCACACAAAAAGCTCGCCTTACTCACATCTCACCTTATAACGCAGTAACACAGCACACTAGGATAGTCTCACTATTCAACAACTGGAAATAAGTATCCCTCGATGCCCCCTTATCATAATGCAATGTATATAATAGCATATCATCTCAATCGCAATAATGTCAGAGTCAGACAGAAGAGAAGAGACTCTCTAACTGACTTTCCGTCGCGCTCTAATAGAAAAACTTGCAATCGATACTTAACTTCCATTTTCATTTGAAAATATATGACGTTGGGGGAAGGATATATAAAACACAATGATAAATACCGTAAAAACTGAAGTACAACCACCACATACCTCCATTAAATATTTTACAACTTTATAACTTCAATTTAAAAAAATAAATAGATTTCAATCGGACAACTTTTTAAGACTGACTTAAAACTTATTTATTTATTATTCAATTTTAGATGATAAAATTGGTTAAATTAATCTACCTAATGAAAAAAATTGTAATACCTATAATAAAATAAATATTTTTTGTAATTAGGTGAATAAAGGTGAAATGTGGGATTTTATTGGTGGTAAAAGGATTGCAATAGAGTTAATTTGAGTATTGTGTATTGTATTTTGTGGAGAATGATGCCTTGAGGGTTGTAAAGTTACTTTTACGTTGCCGAGATTTTATAAAGGACGGAAAAGTGTAGAATTTCGTTTCTTAGGGTATATTTCATCGGTAGTGATTTGAACAAAGTCATTTAAGTGTAATAGTAAGTGGGTTGGTAGAGTATAGTGTGAGTGCGAGAGAAATTAGAAATAATAGAATGAGGGTATAGGTTTTGTAACTTTTGGAGAAGTGGTTGGCTACTGACTTAACTACCTATATAAGAGTAGTTTGTCTTGGCTTTTACTTGGGCTTTGGTAGCTGTGACTGCTTGGAGAGGAAAACAGGTTTGCTTTCAGGTTCACCTTACTTATGGCACCTTTGTGGCCGATTTATATCTGCGAACTGAAGACGGAGACTTTTGAGAAGAATTGAATGGGCTGACTTTCCTTGTGACGAGACTTTTGCCGCAGACACAACACAACTATAAAGTCAACGTCAACTCGACCAGAGGTTAATTTAAGAGACCTTTGGCCTAATAAAATTCCTCCTTTCCTGTCGGGTCATTCCTAACGTCAGCCTCTTCCCCTCGCAACTTCAGTCACTTCCAGACAATCTTCTCCACTCATCCTCACACCGCTCTCCGTGGAACACTATCATTTTATTGCAGGTGATGCTCATCAATAGTTCTCAAGTTGATTCCAGTCAAGTCAACTCACAACCTAAATGCACTTCAACGCTCTCATCACACCCACAATGAAACAACTTCATTTCCAAGTCTCCCTACTCCACAATTGTCAATTATTTCCAATTTAACGAAATATAAGTCCATTTCCAACGGAAAATCAAGCTCCTCTTGAATACCCAATTAAATCCATTCTATTGACAGGAAGAACCAGATAAATCCTTATATAGTAACTTTTAATCATTTCAGGCATATTACACGGACTTCTATAATTATAAATATTATAGGGTTTACATTAAGGGCAGACAATATTTAGTTTCAGGTTGAAAGGCAACGAAATTGGCTTATTGTCAGAATTTCCAGTCAAGAGACTCTTTTTTGTTCCATTCGAGGAGGGAGGGATGGGATTTTCGGATATAATAAACTCAACTGCTCCAAGTATTAAGCTTGCGATTAGTCCCTATACCCATTACACTATATCACGGAGTATATATTAGCAAAAGCAGAGGCTACCTTTTACCAAATGTACATTAGAAAAGGAAATAACAGATCGGCTGACGTTCTCTCAGCCTTTTAAATCAATTAGTCTCGGCTCGAGAATTTTGCGGTTCAAAACTTTGGTCGACTCGCTCACATTTATTATTACCTTTCGTATTAGAGGCAACATAATGGCCATGGTTAGCTAGAAACTTGTAAACTGATCTAATGTATCTATGTATTATATTAGTGGTAACATCAGGTATACCATTAATGACGAATGAATACCATACTGTTATAAAACAGAATAGACACTAACCTTATTTAATCCTTGTAACTTTACCCCATGTAAATATTCGAAATTAGAATGAACTAGTAAAGCGCCCGTCCTACAGCTGGGGTCTGCAAAATTGCTTATTTTGCAAATTAATGTAAATAACTCAAATTTCTTGTTTCATTTCCAACCCATAAGAAACGTATACCTTTAAGTAATGGCTTTCACAAAATGATTGCTTAGCAAAACTTATTTTTGTACCTATAAATAGATGTAAATCTATTGTCCTTATTGAAACATTTGTATTACAATGATAAATTGCCCGGATACAAGGGAATTGGATATCTTAATTTATATGTTGTCACAAGAGGGTTGAATAGCTGAATAAGACACTATTATGTTTTATAATAATTTATATTGATGTGCCTATGTTGCTTTGTTGTTCTGATCTCATTGTTTGCAGATATGATGTTAGATATAGAACTACCTTCATAAAAGGTGTACACTTTATTATAAATAGAGCAGATCATGAGCACTACAAAGAATTGGTAACTCTGCAAAAGATATTTCAACAATAGGTAATAGACTTATGTTAGGAACAATACATTAAGAATGACAGAATAAGTAGTGCTAAATCTATTTATATACACAAACATCCACGTCCAGTCCAGTCCACTATGCATTAGCATTAGGTATTTATTTTTAGAAGGAGGGATAAAAAATGAGAAAATATTTTTACTGCATGCGGCGTCTCTGGTGATTGTTTGTGACCTCCTGTAAATTCAATAGCAGTTTTTCATCTGCTAGTGATTTTATTACGTTAGAGGTACTACCTTAGGTCATTCTACGTCTTACTATTCAATTCACCAAAGATGATCAAAGCGTTCTCGGTTCAGATAATCAAAACAAATCTATCTTCTGTTTTAGACACGATGTGTCAAAATGAAAATGAAGCGCATGTTAATATTCAACTCGATGGAATATTAATACTTACAAATCGGCTGCTTGTCTTTTGTTTTGTTGTTTATTAATTGTATGCCTTGTGTAATAGTAGTATGAGAAAATACGAATCGACTCGCCATTTTCAAACAAGGTTTTATTATTCTCTGTGTCTTTGTCATTGCGTTGTCTTTGTCTAGTGTTTGAGTAGCTCGGCTTGACTTGGCTAAGGTATCCAATGTGTGAGTGTGTTGTGGATGTCTGGGCAGATAAGAATTAGCATTCGCTTGTGTGTACCATGAAGATAATTTGGATTCAGGACACAGAAATCGCTACAGTCAGTTAAAGAGAATCTAAATGAAATTCGTCTGGATATTTCCTTCACAGATTTTATCTTTGTTGTCATCATCCCATCACTCTCTCCCTTTCTATGTCTGCAACTTTGATTACCCCGTCAGTATATACCTATACCGTGGTTACTATACTTATATAAGGGTGGAGACTACTGTATAATGTCTACTCCGAGTTAATTATAGCTATTGGCATGTGTGCTTTTAATTTCAAAGGTACTTTCGTGGAATATGTATTTGCATTCTTAGAATTAGAGCTCTAATCCTTTCTTTAGTAATTAAATTCATTAGGTACACGTAAACAAAGAATAATGCTACTGTTTTCGACGTTTAATCAAAGCTATTTTAACAAATTAGACAGATTCGTAGATATAATTATGATACTGCATTTTGCAACAATGTTACTCTAAAATATTACTTGGTGTACACAATTATTATTATGTATACAGTGTACAGTGTTACATGAATTATTTATAAGTTTTTGCTCAAAGGTACTATAATATAATTCAATCTAGAACTTTGATAACTCGGACAAAAGAGTAGTATAGTAGGTAGCATTGTAGCAGGAACTAAATTGCTGAGTGGGAATCGACGAATATCTCATGTGTAGACAAAACATGACAAAACTTGTCTTCTAATGATTTCATTCCAAGGAGTGAACAGAATATGAGACAAAGCACTTGTCAACACTGTTTCCAAACTTTATGCTGGAGAAAAATGAAACAGCTTATTATAATTTAAGTGTATAAATTATATTCTAAGAGAAACTCCCATTTTTATACATATTTGGTATCCCAAATATTATTTGATATTAAAAATTGTAATTCAAGTGTTTTAAGAATATTAGCATAACTGAGGGGTGATTTTTAAGGGTTGTATTGTCTGATAATTAATATCCGCGCTGAGTTCATGGCTGTTGTTAAAAATGTATGTAAGGTGTGATGTAATGTATTTTGTGTGTCCGAAGGCTATAGGTAAGGTAAGGTGGGTTTGTACAGAAGACAAGTTAAGGTAGGTAGGTGTCAGTGGTGTGATGTGATATTAAGCGTGAAATTGAAAGCATATTTCATGTGTGAGTGGATGACACTTTATCTGCGTCTTGTCTCCTGTTATCTTGTTTTGGAGAAGGATCTTCCTTTTCCTTATGATATCCACTAAAAAGTAATTTCTACTCATTGTGGGCACAGGGGTAGCAATGTAGAGATGCGTGTAGGAGATAGGAGATGTAACCAGTTGAGGTTGATGGGATATTAGCCAAGCTCAGATTGTATTTCTGAATAATGCAAACTCCTAATAGTATGTTATGTTCCAGCTTTCGTGTCTTGTCTACTCTGTCTATTATGCTAATCGAACTGAGGCAACTAGAAACTCTCACTGAAGTCAGTTTAGATCACTCTGTCTTTTTTCCTATCGATTTAACTCTGCTCGTCTTGTCTTGACGCTTTGTGAACATGAAAAAGTCGGCTTGTCTTGTCTGCTTGTCTAGAGGCTTATCAACTCTCAAACCTTCCAAACTCTAGCCAAATCCACTCAAATCAACTTTTAAGTGAACATATCTGATATTTTCTGTTACTAATACTTTTAACTACCTTCCAATCTAATTATCATGACTTCTTTACTACTCACGACAGACCCTGTAGGTATTTACAACCGAAAAAATCTAGTTTTACTACTAACATTTTTTTTATTCTCAGATAACATCAGTCAATTTTTTACAAGGATTAGTACAATACAAATATTTCTCCAACTGTACATGATATGAAATTTCATTTCCAACATTGCTTTATCGTCTCTTATCTTTTAAAAGCGTTAAACCAATTGATTATCAATTAGGAATGGTGCTGTTGCCATATTATATGAAAAATTGTTAAATTAATTTCAGATACAATAAATCTAAAAATTTGTTTTGCAAAATAGTGTTTCAAAAATCCGAAATTATTAACACTGTAAGCATTTTAATGAAGATTTTACATGACAGATTTTTTGAAATGAGGATCACAGAATTATCAAGTTTCGGAAATAATGGTTAAACATTTTTCAGAAGATAAGAGGCGATAAGTCAGGAATCACCAGAAAAAGTTCCGGAGAAATATAGCTGCGCCTGCATGCAGTTGTTACTGTTGCAATGACTTAAAGGTTAAGTCTGAGAAGATTTTAATGAAAGTTCAGATCAAAGATCATTTGGCATGTTTTACAATGTAGACTACACTCCACCACACTGTGAGCTGACAAAGAGAGAAACACGAAGTTGCTTACACAACTTGTCCTGTTTTGTCGTGTCTTGTCTACTCTACTGTACTTTACTAGTGTGGCTAACAGTTTTTTAAGACTTTCAACTCTTTCCAGTGTACTTTGTTCCATAATTGTTCCGCGACTCTGCTCTGCACGCATGCAATCAACTTTAACGATAGTCAGTCAGTCTGTCTTCAGTTTCCATCTTTTACTCCTTTAATTAAATAACTACATATTATTTATTAGTTTTCGAAGAACATCCACTTTCCCTCTTCAGCTCCAATCCCGAGAACTCTGTTTGCTCTTGTAATTTTCCTAAGTAAACGGAATAATAAACTGAAAAGCAGCTCAGTCAGCAAATTTAATTCCCGTTTGACATGAATTGATCATTTAGATTATTATCAAGCACCACGGGTAAAATAACAAGCAGGCTCGTATATAAGAAACACCACTTTTAGGGTTTCGCTAAGCTGTATTGAAATACGAGAAAGTCCGGGAATTATTACAAAAATCAGTAAAATAACCAAAACAACTGCCAAAAAGATTGAAAGAATATCTGGCATATGACACTTTATCAAAACGTTTTAAAATTTGACAAAATACATTACCAAAATAAATTTTGCATACAATTCTTTTAACAAAATTTTAAGTCACTGTTTTTTAAAAATTGCATTTTGACAATTCGCATTTCAGCATGTGACATTTTTCAAAACGCTAAAAATTACCAAAATGCGTTTCTGCAACCGATTTTTGTAAAAACATTAAAAAATGGGTCATATTTATTACTCGTCTATCCCTCTCTGAGGCTTTACTAGGTACGCCATTTGGTTTGATTTGAACGGGTTGTGAATTTACGAAAAAAACGGAATCTCAGAAATGTTTTACTGCTGATACGTGATTATAAAAGATGCTTAAATTTTTTGCAAGCTTGCAAAGCTTACTCTGTGTACAACAAAAACATTTCCAATTAATTAGCTGATGCATTTGCTTGTGCTATGCGTGCTTTAAAGTTAGCTTCATAGTTTAATTTAGAATTTATTACAGAAGAAACTGATGTGGATGTACTTAGGATTCATTACTGCGAAGTTATCCAGTAATTACATTGTACAAACTACAGCGATAAGTTAAATATTTGCAGCTGGGCAATTTGGAAGGTTATTTGCAATTAAATGACTATATTAAATTAAATTTTTACAGAAGTTGTAATGAAAATAATAAATTAGACGAGAAACAAGTGAAGGAATGTGTGTGCATGCAAGTTGGGTTATTACATGTGTGTAACATTTATTTAGTGCGGCTATCTGTGTCGTAGTTAAAGAAGGAAGGCAGACGCGAGTTAATTACTCGGAAAATGCAAGAGTGATTACTGGCATGTGATGTGATGTGGTGGGACGTGGAGCTAGTTTAATAGTGGTAGTTCCTTAAGTAGGTATTAGTTGGTCTGGTCGTTATTGTTATGCACCCAGAACACATAAGGACCCATCTCCATGTTTCTCCTAATGGTCTTAACACGCAACTTAAATATGTAACGCTCTGGAAGAGGAATTGAAAGCACTTATGCAGTAATCCAAAGGAAAACATAAATACTGTTGTGCTCCGTACTTTCCTGCTCCTTTATTCTCAAGCGTGTGCATATTAATACCGTGCCGGTTAATAAACAATGCATAGACCAGTCAACTCACAACCTATTAGGATCCTTTTGTTACTTCTAACACAATTTACACGAATATCACGTACAGCTCCAGTTAGTCAACCCTCTTTGCAATACCTACACTATTACCAGCATTATTACTTCTAATGCATGTACACTCTTAATCTCAACTAATAATTACGTGATGTTTCCATACTAGTAACACAATTCAACATCATATTATGTCGGATACACAGGCAATTTCAGTTTTGCGAAACAAATCTATGGATAAAAATAGCACATCAACCTTCAATAGAAAATTAAAGAGATTTTTTTCTGCAATCTTCAAATAATCGGCTCTCTGCATATTAGAACCTTTTTTCTTTATTAAATTAATTTACCACAATATTAACAAGAACAGAAAAAAATTTGGACGCAGGTATACACGAGTATTTACTAACGTATATACTAACTCAAAAAATTAAACTATAGTCTCTGAAACAAGAATATTCATTTTTCAACAACTAATACTAATACTGCGTTTGCCACGTATTTCATTACTGTCAATTTTTACTTCTGAAATTTGTAATACACACGGGTAAACCTAATGAATATGTGGGAAACGCAATTTAGCTATGGAAATATTAATATTCTTGTGATGAATGACGATTATTGTGGGAAAATAATTTTATTGTGACAAATGTATTACATTTGTGGAAAACCGAATTTTTATGGATAGTTAAATACACGCCAAAATCAGTGATTAATTTTTATAATGAAATTTTTATGACAATAGTTTGAATATATGAAAACTGCAGCAGACAGATTGCCATTGAGTAAAGGGCACGTAAAATAGATTGTATTAACACGTCTACTCCATATAGCACGTAGAAGCAACTTTTCTGAAATATCTGAAGCACGTTATTTCCCTGTAAGGGTATAATAATGTATAACTCTTGGTTTTATTGTCTAAACGTGTAATAGTTGATTTAATATTATAAAATATAGTATTTGAACATGATTATATTGCATTTAAGCTATAGTGTGGTTGGGAGACATTTCCCGTCACTAGAAAAGTGAAACAATTGGAGGGTTGGATTTGGAATTGGATCTAATGACAGAATGAGTATTGTTTCAGTGTGTCATTTGCTATAGTTCGGTTTGGCTAATTGGCCATGTATCACTTGAGTGTCATTGTTGCCCAAGAGCCTCTTTATCATTTTGTCGCCTTTATGGACCATTTCCTTTGACTGTGACTTGCTCTTAATTTACGAGGACACTTGACAGTATTTTGCTCGCCATTAGTCGTAGTATGAATTCTCACACGCGTTTCATTGTCCTGTGTTCTGCGTGACTCACACGCATACTCTGCTAAACTCATAAAGACTCCGCAACGAATTGAACATTTTACAATGGCACCATTCCTTCCACAATACGACAAAATTGCATTCTAGCATTTAAATATCAGCTCAGTAATGTTGGGAGAAACTAAAAATGTGAAATTGCAACTAAATTCTTGAGTCAGGGAATTCTTACTCTGCTCCTCTTCCAAAATACAATAGACAGAAGTGACTGGCTTGGATTTTAGATTCAACTGTTTCCAAACAGGATTCATGAAAGCATTCTTCCGTTTTATTAAAGTTTTGTCAAGTTGAGCCATGTGCTACTTGAAAGGAAGCGTACAATGGGAATAAGTATTAATATGTCTTTATAGTGCATCAGCATGTAAATGGCCAACTATATACAATAGCACGGAGAGTATCTGAATAAATACATCTAATTTATTTTCAGCGGAAACATGTTTCTCCACTTTCTATGTTAATAGGCTCAGCTTCATAAGATGGAATCCAATCCGTCTCCGACGCTAATAACAAAGACAACCTTCTTTTCTCTATGGCCCACTTTCATTTTATTTATCATTTCTCCGTTGATTACTTTCTTTCCTTCATTTTCCTTCCCGTTCTCCTTTCCGTCCGCAAGAAATCTCTTCGCAACTTCTATTTTTCCACCCAGCTAATTAATTTGCAACCTGCTTTTCCATTTCATAGGAACCATGCCCGTTAAATTTTACATTTCTCCCTTTCTCTGCACTTTAACTTTTTAAAGAAATACCTTTCCTATTTAATACAGTATAATAATATTCTATATAAAATTGAAATACATATTTTAGGCATTAGTTACAGTAGACAGAGAGGAGAAAAGACATTTGAGGCCTAAAATATTGTGTCATCCTTTTCAATCGCGGCGAGAGATCTTTATTGATATCTTTATTGGAAAAGTTCCCTCTTTTGCATATTATTCTATTAAGGGGAATGACTATAAGCTATGGATTCTGTCCTAATGCTGCCATTTGTGCTTCAATTTAGACATTCACTTTCTATTGTATTACATTACACATAGCTAATCAAATGAGATTAGAGATAGGAGACAAGACAGACGCGTTTGTTCTACATTTAGTGGCACACAAGAAGAATCTTCTCTATAGGCATTTAAATAGCGACAACTTGTACAGTTTGCAGTACCCTGCCCGTGGCTACAGAGAATATATGAAGTAGAGACCTATAATTTGGTGATAGAAAACCTTATTGTGTGTGAATCAGTGTAAAGTGGATTGTAGGAGTGAAACGCTTGAAAAGAATGAATAGATTCTTTGATTGCTCTTCTTGTCTCTCCAGCATTGTTATCTTTGTGTTTTGTTAGGATACATCTTCAGGATTTGTTGGAATGGCGTGCCCCGTTGACGGCGTGGCTCAAAGCCAAATCTAATCCATTTTTATCACCTCTTTTGTCTTCTAATCTACCAATATCTCTGTCCAACTATCTTCTGCACACACAATACCTAAAATAATATCCCTTTCTTTCAGTCACATCTCAAATGCACAAAACACACACTATGGCCATCATACCTTCTTACAATTCATTTTCAAACGGAACAGAAATATTAGCCCATCAATTTAATTCATCTTCCTATCCTACATCTACTGTCTGTTTCAGTTATGGATTTTTACCATCTTTATCGCTACTGCATTTGCTTAATTACTTTGAAATAGCTTAATAAACCTGAAATAGTAGTACCATTTTCGTAAATACCGTAATTAAGAATAAGTTAAGTGGCATTGTGTATGTATATTTAAGAGTAGTTGTCTGAAACAAAAAAATGTATGAAAACATAATATTTTCCAAAGTACTGCCTGTAACACAGAACGCTCTGAAAGAATTCGTTTAAAATTTTAGCTCTTAAACTTTGGGTGGGAATCATGACCTATAACCTCTGACTTCTATAAAATATTTATTTAGTTAAATCAATTCTTTGTCGCTGAAGCCACAGGAACTTTTCAATAATTCATCCGCTACTTTTTAGCAGCGTTCACCACTGTTTAATTTCAGAAATTTTCGAATGGGGAGTTCTTTTGGACTTTTCGTATGTGAATTCGAAGGCCAAACTGTGTTTTAAGGGAAGAATAGAAGAAACAGAGGATCCCATGTGATGGTTAATGAATACAAAGTGGTATGTGCACTAAGGATGTAGGGCAGTGGACAGGGAGAGAGAACAAAAGAGCAAAAGTCAAAGGAAGCAATTGGAAAAGGTTCTATTATTACAACTAATGCAATGTAAATAGAGTATTCAACCGGAAAATGTTTTGAGGAACCTTTTGGTGTATTGTGTGCAGTATGTTACTTAGCTATAACAATATACAACTCCATGCACAAAGACAACAGAAAAGGAAATCATGGCGACTGAACTGGTTAGGTGTTATCTATTTGTGTATTATAAATGTCCTGAGAGTACCTGTACATTGCACATCTCGTTGGAGTTGTTGAATTAACAACGAAATGGAAATTCCACTTTGCATTTACTAATGGTTAAGGGCTGGAATGAAATGAGGAGAAAGCAGGAAAGCACTTTCCCTGCCTGGCCCGGGTTTTAGAATTAGATTCTCTTTATGATAACATTTCATCACATCCCATCAGCAGTTGGGATGTGATGAGATTACGCATTATAAGTAGTGGTCAAGTCAACTGAACTGAAGCTTTTGTAATTATCAGATTACTATAAATTTAAGGTATGCTTTATTTCATCGCGTGTGTAGATATTTTGACTTTTATAGAGTAAGGAGAGCGGTATTGAACGGTTCGCTTAGACAAAAGCAATGAAAAACATTAAAGTAAATGAGCGCAAGAGAGATAAATTCCAATTCACTTATCTTTACTGCCCAGGCGATTCTAATCGGGATTCTTTATCCAACTGAAAACAGAAGTCTGTGTACTCAGAGAACCTACTACCTCAGTAAACTGATTGTGAGCCAACAATTCTCACTTTTTCTTTTATTTACTGACATAAAACGTATTTCCCTTGTTGGCTTTAGTGGTTATTTCTATGCAAACGCCTTTCCCTTGTCACAGAACTTGCAAAACTTGGTTTTTTGCTCGTATATATCAAGTTTCTTCAGCTAAATTTATATCCGGTCGTCCATAATGCATACTCTTTCAGTGTTTGGGGTATATCTATGGTTGTGACTTATGTATGGTTGTGTGTGCTATATAAATGACGAATTTACTTAAACTGTCAAGTATATTAACTAATTGTAGGGTTTTATTATAAAAAGAAAAGAGTTGACTCCAGAACAACGGAGAACACTTGATGAGCACGCCAATGTAGGTACATGAATACTTGAATTGATTGAATTGAATGGAAAATACGGTAGAGCAGAAAAAGATGCTATAAACTAAGTGAGTACGCAGACTCCTTAAAACACTACATATAAATGGTAGATTCAAAATGACAGGGAAATATGAAAAGAAACAATACTAAAGCTAGGTACTGACTACACTACCCAACATTCAGTCTACAACTATTTAATAGAATTTAGCACTTTAAATAATGCTCATCTATGGTTTCAGCATTTATAAATATAGAAAATAATGGTTTACCTATATAATAGAGAAAAGCGTGTTTTTCCACACTCCACTGACATAGAGAGGTATGGAAATAAATGGAAAGTGTAAATTGTAAAAAAATTAGTTTTAAGTTTTAGGTCTTAATTTTGGTGTACAAAGCACGATCTGGGAAGTACACGGAGAAGTAATTAAGAGCATTTGGTTTGTGTTGGAGAAAGTTAAAGTGTGTTAATACCTATGAGTTAGAAAGTAAAAATGGGTCAGAAAGTTTTTGTTTCTGACGTGACGTGACACGATGAAGGTTTTCCCGTAACCTGAGCTGGACTAGGTGGTTTGGCAGTGGAAGAGGAGGGAAGTCAAAGGAACTATAGTCTAAGTCTGGGTTTACTTTCACGCAAGAGAATTAAAGTGCTTACGTAAGTCTTGTTTGGGGTTGTGTCCTGCGGTCCCAACAAAACATCACTAATAGACATGAAAGCTGAAATGTAATGTAATCTAAAGTAATGTGGACACAGTCTAATGAAAATGAAAGAACTTTTCAGTCCGGAGGCTTCTTTCATTTAACCCTTTAAAACGCGTCTTACAATTCCAAAGACAATAATCCAACACAGAGGGGGGAATGGAAGGAACCTAATTAAAGACAACCATCGTCTCTCACTTAAAGGCCTCTTTCAAGCCTTATCATGTCATGTTCCTTATACTTCATTTCCCTTTTCATCCCAGCTCCAGCATAGAAACGTGTCGCATAAGCGCCTCAGGCTACCAACGACAATTTTCAACGGAAACTATGTAACCTTACTCAACCTTATCTATATCCAAAATAATAATGAATTCTGTTTCTAGCAGTTATTCCACCGAAATTCCTAGATGTTGTGAAAACTGAACAATACACATCATTACATGAATCATATATACTACAGAAGTAATAGGACCTTTGACTTTCTCCTTTTACTCTTACGCTGGAAATTAATTTCGTTTTGTTTTCTGTCAGAATAGTTTTCCACTCTTTCTGTCATCACATGCCTCCAGCTCTCTAATGTCGTATGACACAACTGTACACATTTCTTTCTTTTTTACAAACGAACATTTGAAATACTTGGAAACTTCAGTTGTAAAGAATTCTAAGTAGCACAGACACAAAATGCGTTTTCTAATTTCTACAGGAATGTATATATTTTAATGGGTGGAATTATATTTGGTGTCTAGTTAGTGTCTGTGTTTGTAGGTTAATAGAAGGAATAAGAGGATTTGAAATGCTTGAGGTACCAAGAGGATTAATTAAGAAAGCATTGTATTCGCTTCAAGTGGAAAGTTTTAATGCGATTATAAAGAATCTTTGCCATAAGGAGAAAAATAAGTGAAGAAGTAGAAAGAGCAGTCAAAGATATCGAAGAAAGTAAATGAGAAGACCTAAAAGGTGAAAAATCCCATTGTCTCTTCAGTTTTCGTTCCTGCTGTTTACCTCCTATCTTTTCTTTATGTACACACTACAAAAGACATGCCTTTTAGTTTGGGTCTGGTAGGATTTGCGATCTATTGTCTATGCGTTCCTTTGTTTTAGGGATTACTAATCCGAAGAAAGGTTCTCTTTTACTACCTGGAAAACTCGAGCCGAGGAAATGAGAAAAGACAATATGCAGGGCACAGAAACGTTATGCCTTGATAAAGTAATGTGTAAAGTGTACACATACTCTACTCAATTACTTTACTTTTGTATCTTCTCTGTCAGTGTCTCATTACTCAGTAGTTTATGTTGTTCTAATACAGCCTAGATAGCGTAGATAATTTACTAGTACTAGTGTTACTAGTACTAACGATAATATTACTAGTAAGTGAATTTTCCATGCAAATTCAGAAATTAATTTTAACTGTACAAAAGAATACTACTGTTTTTCTATTTTTTGCTTGTGAATCAGAATATACGATATAATTTTTATATTTCTCTATTCATTCAAATCAACTCTTAATTTTAATGCGTACTATTTTGTACAAAATGGTTGAACATATAAGCACAAAGCTATCATTTGGGCACAATACATATTTGTTATTGTATGTATAGTTTTTGAAGTGTGGTTATTACTCTACGTACAGTTTTTCAAATTACAACCAATGCTAGGTGTACGTGTTAAGGGTAACCTTTATTTGGGTAGGAAATGTTTTCCATTCCCCTGTGTAGAGCCTCCGTCCCACGCAAGGCAGCTGTCCCTTTCCTTCTGAGAAAAAGGATTATAATTTCTCGAGTGGAGAGGATTAGTTCGCACAATCGCCCAAACCCTTTAGTTTATAATCCAAACAGTCTGAAAACCTAAAACAGTTGTCCCAGAAAACCTTGTAAAGTCAGAAGAGAAGAGCAAAAATAGAGAAGTCAACGAAGCAAAACAAAAGTAATTTTCTTTACAAGTTTTTCTATTTAGTGTATTAGTTAGTGCACTGATATGAATGTCTCTTATGCACTGACGTAATATTATTCTTTCTGTAATCCTTATTGCATGTACACAACCATTGAGAATTTCTTCTGAATTTTCTAAAGTTTTATTCGTTCCCGAAAGTTAAAACTTTGGGAAACGACTAGGACTGAACAACTGAACAGAAAAATCACTTAAAATGTGTCTCGTTAACACAACTTTGTTTTTGCAATATTTCCACCACAGTTTGCACTCTGCACCACTCCACCTTACTTCAATTAGATAGTAAAAATCGGGTAGTTAGCATTGTCAATAATGTAATTGCTTTTGTTGGTTGGGATTATTTAAAAATTTTAGATCTCCTGAAAAAATATAATCAGGCTAACGAGTAACAAGTATTATCTGCTTCGTACTTACGTAACCTGCTTTCTGGCGTGGCGTAAGCCAATCTGCTAATACATTACAACTATTTTTACATTCTGTTACCAGGTTGTACCCAGATATCCATTTATTACACTTTTCTAACATTCAGATACATGGGTTGTGCCTGCTGTGCTACCATGTTCCTTTTTTCAGTTACAAACGAACATGAATATCTATTTCATTACGCAAATAAGGTGTGCTTCCATTTTTCTATTCAGGCTACTAATACAAGTGTATAGCTTACGTCTATTGTTTCAAATACATTGTAAATGCATTAATTACTTTTTCTTTGTCCATCCCTAATATTTTTATAAATTGCCTACGACAGTACAACAACTCCTGGCAAAAGCCTTCAAAAGGTGTGATGACTTTTTGTCTGTCATTTACCCTTGCAATGATATTGATACTTAATGGAAAACAATTAAACGTATAAGTAATTAAAATATTTCAATATTTTTGTATCCTAACCAAAATTTACGATCATTTACTTAGCAAGCCATTGAGTCTCAATTACTTTCCTATAACGAACTTTTAATAGTTGGGAGCACTGAGTTAAGAGTTGCTGTAATGTTCCGTGATGTAATTTAGGATTATTTATTATAATTAGCTGTGGCAGAGGTGGAAGTGTTGTGGTGTAGTGATAGTGATAAATATACACATGTCATGCTCTTGTCAACTACTGAGGTGAGTAATGGAAACCGGTTATTTGGCAGGACAGGTAGTTTGTTGGCGCACTGTATATTATTTCCTTTAATCTTAAGACTTGTCATATATGTACATAGTTTAAGTTCTGTCTACACGAATGTATGGCTGCTACGTGGAGCTATGGTGGAGTGAACATGTGCAGAATATTATTAACTGCAATTTCCTTGTAATAGATGAATTGCTTGGAAGAACAAGAAAGGTGAACAGGCAGAACATAAACCAATTTGCATTGTAGACATATAAGAAGATGGAATGGCGAGTTTTTTCCTCGCACGTTTTTACCTATTGCCATGTAGTATCATGTCATGTCATTTCTTCAAATCAAGTCAACCAAAACTGAAGAACGTTCGCGAAAAATTGTCATGTCATCGTATATGGAAAATAAGAGTCAAGGAAAACACAAGTCAGTCAGCTGCAGATATAATGTTGTTAGGATATTCTACATTTCGTCGTTAGTGCATGTATCTGACATTTTTTCAGTTTCTTCTGTAACGTGACACTTTACTTAACTAACTGATTGTTCTGTCACGTGATTTGAGTACCCTTGTCATTTAAAAACTTCAAGAAACTATGTTTTATGTTTATTGCCCAACACTTATGATATAAAAGTATATTGAGTGTTCCATGACATGGGAAAATGACAACTTTTCCTTTTAAAATGACATTCTGAGTCCGAAAATAAGAAATAAGCTTTGAGTCAAGCAGTTGTTGGATAAATGTTTGACAATTTGACAAGGGTGTTGTGCATATTTTCCTCATTTCTCAAAAAGAAAGAGTGAGTTGACAAATATTTATCTCTAGGTGGTCCAATATAATAAATAATAGTAAATGTTTCCGTCTGAGGATGAAATTGGATGGATATCAATGTCAGTTCAGTTGAGTCACACGCAGGAAAACAGTTTATATTGCATTTACTGGTGGACAGTCTTTTAGTGATGTCTCCTGTGCTGGACGGACGAGGACAATGAGTAATTCTGAGCACAAGAGTGTCCGAGAGATAAAATGAGAGGAATGCCAAACAAACCAATAGGGAAAGAACAAGAAGAATTGAAGATAGAACAGAGTGCAGCATTCAATTCGACTCAACCTAAATCCATCCATTCAACTTCACTTTAATCTAATCCACTCAATTTCATTCCTTCATAAAACGCTTTTACGTATATGACACACAGACTGTCATTTCTCATGTAAAACATTAGAATCTCTTACTCCGGTATTTATCTCTACTTATTTCTACATTTATCGCTTTTCTATAGCTTTACTATAATGTTACCGGGAAATGATATTTATCCATCAAAGATAAATTCCCAGACCGTGTTACAGAAATAAGTGAAATTTCATTTATTCCCGATTAAATATTATCACCGGATAAATATACTTGTCTTCCTTTCATGTCTTTGTCCCATGACCTAATTTCTTTAAATAATCTTATTAAAATGAACCTTAATCTTGCATGATGCGATTTAAAAAAAAATCTGATTGCTCCACTCCACAGGGTTCGGAGAAATAATAAAAAATTCTAAAGAAAAGAATAGAGGTCGCAGCTTTTAATTCACAGCGGTCTATATTAGGCTCAGTAAGAAATCGGCATTTTTGAGTTTTCATGATCTAGGACAAATGTATATTTCCGGTGTTCATTAGGATTCTGTAACATTGACACATAAAATAGGAGACGTACATTAAATAGCATTTACTTGAAAACTTGTACATCTACAATAAATCTAAATTTGATGGGGATGCTGTAAAGAGTATTTAGCACCTTGTAATTGTATTTGACTGAGAAGTAACTTGTGTAGAATAAAATAAAGCTATAAAAGAAAAGTAAATTAGTATCGTAAAGATTTTAAGGAGTGGATGTTATGCTAGGTTGGAGAGATACATTAAAAGCATTGGTACTTGGAAAGTTCATTGTCTGATCGTAATAATTCTGTGAAAACGTCCACAGACTTTAAAGTTTAAAGTGTCCATTACAGATTTTAATATCCTGGGAAATGAGAGAGGGATGAGAGGATGATGTGGAAAGTAATGAATGGTAATGAGAAGACTCACTCCGCTTCACTTCCCGTACGCCAACCAACGAAAGTAAAATGAAGTGAAACGGAGCCAAACAGCCTGTCTTACTTTAATAGACCTATTAAAATTCTCTTTCCATTTATTTATAACGATCCACTGAATCTACTGCCTACTTTACATTAATTCCATTCCCCATTCCATTACCATTTCATTTACCAATACATTTTATATTTATATTTATTTCTATCCTTTCCAGAACCCCAACTAAACTATACACAGAAAACTTTTACATTATTCTATTAGCAAGAAAGGCTATCTTAATTATTGCTTTTAGTTAGTTACTAATGCAAATGAGTTTATCTCAGTACAAATTATATAATTATACATTATAGTAAAAAAGCAACTGATAAGACACTCCTTGAATGCAACATAACATGATCAACCCATTACTGACTCTTATCTACACCTAGCATTACCATACAAAAATATTATGCATTATTTACAATATATTTTCCTCTATTATTTTGTTTACATGATAAGTTCGAGGTTGACAGGTTAGGCTTCAGACTACTTTATTGAGTGACCTGACTAACTAGAATTTAATGACAACATTTTTAATAATTTCGTAGAGTTTTCTTGGTGCGGTGATGAAAATCTCATTTGCAAAGTCATAAGTAGCAAGTTCACTTTTTCTGTCTCTTTACACACTAATTATGAAACTTCTTCAATTATAATATCAAAGTCAGTACGAAAGTTCAACTTTTTCTGGCACTATGTACCTAAATAAAGTTTGCTTTTGGGAAAATGAGAAGAGTTGGAGGTAACGCATGGAGTTTCTGTAAATAAAGAGCTAAATAGTGTTTTGCTGCGTATGTCGTGCCAGGGGCATCCAAAATACAGTGTGGTACCGGTAGTGCCTGGATTACAATTACAGCTGGAGACCAAGATATCTTGGCTGGAGATTATTGAGCATTCTAAACTTGGTATTAGAAATGCATACTGTATCACTTACTTATTTTACTTATTTTAGGTACTACCGGTATTACCGGGATAAAATACCGAAAATACTCATAGCCGAACCCACTACGACATTGGATGTCCTATTGTAGCATTATATGATGCTATAAAAAGACATTAGTGTTTGGTGAAAGATTCTGTGAAGTTCAATGTGCGAGGGACATAATAAGCTGGTAACAATAAGTCATAAGCTGAGCAAATGAAACGAAGTCTCGAGAGCACCCTCCGAGTCAATTTATGTTCTGCCATGTCTTTTCCTTAGTCAGAACTGAGAACAGCTAAACTTGTCTTTTAATGCAATGTAATATAAGTAATGTCCTCTGTTTCGAGTTGATATCCTTTATTAAGCGAATGCTCTCCACTCAGCCTTACAGAACGACCTCTCTGCAGTATAACCCTATTATTTCCATCCACTTCACTCCCAACACAACGCAGAAGAGATAGAAAAGGCCAATCTACAGTATGCAACTAAAGTAAGTGATGTGACGGCTTCTTATGTAAACGATATTACAGGATAAGCGAAAGCATAAGCCAGAGAGGAAAAGTGTGATTATCTCTGCTCTTCGTTTCGAAGTTCGCCTTCTCGACCCCCAAGTGGCACAAATGACATTATTACCTTATATATTATTATCAAAATTAATATTACCCTTGTTCAATCCATCCTCCTTCCCTCTTTACTAACAACGCACCACTAAAATCTGAATACACTCAAAATCCAATTTCCTCCTTATTTTCACAAGCAATGCATTCCTCTACTTTCGCGAAAACATATCGAAAATTACCAAAGCTTACTGCCTCCGGAAATTCTATTCCATTTTACATAATAAGTATTCACCAAAATCTACTTTTTAATGAAAATCCTAAATATGTATTTGATTTATTGATTTTCTGTTTGCCTGCAGTGACATAACAATTGAAGAATTCCTGAATTATTAAAGATGTATTGTATAATTCTGTAAAGGATGTTGTAGAATTCTTATTGAATAGCAAATAATAAAAATGAGTATAAAAAAGTGAACATTTTGTAAGTTATGTGGATACTTAATATATAAGTAGTTTGGAAGAATTGAGCATAGTTTATGACTCCATTGGATTTAATATGGTCACTCTATAACTTAGACTGATGAAATGTACTTGTCTGATTGAAATTGAATAGAGTGAGATTTTAGAAGTCTGAATAAAATAAATAAGGAAACAAGAAGGGAGTTGACTTGACTGGTTCTGTTCGTGAATCATAAAGTAAAGTATTTATTTTCGTAGAGTGGATAAATGGAGGTTGTAATAGAATAGCTAGGAGGGTTGATGAGGAAATGGTTCGAAGAAAATGATCGGTGGAATGTGTTTTTGTTGAGTGGAAGCACTAGGAGGTTGAGAGTGCTTGAAATCGGCTGATGCAAAGAGACACGCTAAGGGAACATAATATTCATGATCTAATGATGAGATGAGATTCACGTTGCGAGAATTATAAAGAGAGCGTCCACAATAAGTTCTTATCAAACTGTCCATAATGTAGTATTTTTATATGTAGTCTCTCCATGTTTATACCCAGCATAATATTAAGTGAACGAGGAGAGGAAAAAATTCAGTGTCGCCCATAAATCGGGGCCTTATTATGAGCGTTATGTGTCGTAAAATGCGAGAGAGTCATCATAACTGTCGAGAGAGTCGAGAAACTCTTTTCCTCACAACTATCACTTGCAAGTCCTAACCCAAGAACTCTATGGATCAAATTCAAACCAACAATTCCTGTCCCCAGTCTTCCAACTTCTCAAGGTTCCTACTCTTTGTGCGTGTATCATTTTAGAAGTACCTACGGCTTAAGTATGTCAGGCAACGCAATATAAGCTCCTCAAGTCCTTCCTCAGCTTCAGATCAAAGTTCACGCATAAAATAAAATTACAATTTTTACTACCAGTCGAGGCCCACTTTCCATTTATCAATTTCATTCAATTACTATCACAATCTGAGCAACCGTCCATAAAAACGAGCACATCATATTACACAAGACAGAAGCAACTACTTAACGCCTCTATATGCTACGCTTAAGCATTCTACAAGCATATTATGCATCATAATCATAATTTGATGAATAAATTAGGTATCTCTCAAATCTTAGTAACTCTAACGAACATATATTCAATTATTACTGGGAGAAAATCAAATTTTTTTTTGTTTTTATTCATTTTATGCAAACAATAATATGACTTAGTAGCAAAAATCATCAAAAACAGACCTTTCGAGCTGTATAAACAAATATTTACGAACGAATATCTTTGTATACTTGTTACTAAAATTATTCAATTACTTAAAATCTAGAAAATAATGATTTACTTGAAAAGAATATGATGTTTAGGTATAAAAACGAAGAATGCCTGCATTCCCTTGAAGGGAAACTATTGTAATTGTATATATTAAGATACACACGTAAGGAGTAGATAAAGTCCATTAATAGTTGATTCCTTTTTATGATAATGAATGTAGAAGAAAAAGTGTAGTAGTAAATAGTATAATGTAGTAATGGTATAAGTGTTATAAGAAGAAAAGGAGAAGTTGCTTATATGTAATTGTTAATGAACTTAGTTGATTAAGTGCATTGATGCAGCGATTACGCAACTAGTTATGTGATTATAAGTGTAGCTACACATAACTTGCATTAGTAAACTGCAGTTTACGGAATGTGAAAGATTTGTCCGAAGTGTTATGGAAGTATTGTATTGTGAAGGATAAAAAGGGGGTTGTTGCTTATTGTACATTTGTATGTACAAATGCTGTGAGTAATTAAGATAGTAGATTTAAAAGGTCCATTTGGTTTCATTTACCAGAAATTTTGTTTTTGCCTATAAATTGTTTTTATGTGTGGAGTAAAATTGAATGGGTAATCGAATCCAGTCACGTCGCGATACAAATTCGCGGTCGTTACCTGCGTTATGTATGTAGCTATCTGGTTACTGCACAGGAGATGAGAGAGACAAAGCCGGCATTGAAAACTGCATTAGAAAATCACTTAGCACATACCTTTAGTGTTAAGCGCGTAGATAAGGAGCGGATGTTGGATTGGATAGGGATAAGATAAGCAGTTTGCATAATAATGCGAATTTAAAAGTGGTCAACTAAGTATGCATGCACAGAAATAGTTGCCTAGAAAAATTCTAAGCTCGTTACATTCCTGTCTCGTTACATTATTACTCTATACGACAGTAGTGCACTAATAAAGTAACCTTATTTCACGAACAGTGCATATGTCACAGGCTTTGTGATCTTTTGGTCAATGACAGAATATTCTATTATGTGCTAATAAATTTGCTTTTAGTATAGACTATAGACGATGAAAACAAAGGCAAATAGTCGAACAGAAACTTTTAATTCAGAAAAAAGTTAATAATTTATATTACTTAATTATTTTAATTACAAACTAACAATTTTGTTAGCAGGTGGGAGATTTAAAAAAATTTTTTTAAATTTACAAGCCAAATTTCATTTCATTACCTGTGATTAGCATACTATAAATACAATGCGCTCTCTTTGGTCAAGTGATCCCAAAGCCGGTGACATATATAGGTATGTATTTAATATAAGCAAGGTTTTAATGATTTGTTTTGTAGTTACAGTAGTTAGTTAGTGTTAGTCGGTATCTATAATTATTTTTTGAACGCATTACAATTCATGGGAGTGATAGGATAGCATAAGTAACAGGTTACATTACATGTACTTTTAACATGAGTAATGAATTTAATTCTGTTAGCCAGCCGGTTCACTTTATAATGCATTTATTGATAAACACCTATCTTTAAGTACATCGAATTACATATTCGCTTGTTCTAGAATATTATAATGCTTACTTTGCATGACCACGCCACATCACACGAGAAATGCAACAAACCATTCCAGTTCATTTAATGTGCAAATTCAAGATGCCATTTCACAGGCAATACTTTTTACCCGTAGAAACACGTTAGTAGTGCACATGTGTCTCGTCTTGTCTTCATATGCTTTTTAAACATAAAGATGTATTATTACACATCACATTATGATGCCTACAAGCGTTAAACAGAAGAAAGGCAAATAAATCTCAGTGTGTAGCAGTTCCCTTATTCTTAGTACTACTCCAGATCTAATTGTAACTACACTATCAATCTTTTCTGCTTATTACACGTATTTCTGCACCGAGTGCAGAAATGCACAATGCAAAAATCTCTTATCTTTTATCTTCCTAAGCAGATTCTGTGGACTTGACTTGAGTATACATTAAACTGGACTGGATAAACGCTTTTTTGGTCCAGTCCAAAGATACAAAGTTGAAGTTGATAGAAAAACATGCATTAAGTGTCGAATATAACTTGATAAGTTATAGATATACTATCGTGGTAAATTAAACTTGCATTCAATTCCTTTATATCACTATTTACAACAAGGACGGAGCATCCATGCTGCTTTACTATTTACTATGCATTTTTCTTAAGAATCCTAACTAGACTACTACATATAATATTTAAAAGCATTTTACAATTCTACATAGGTTTGTAACACAATTGCACTGCAATTTACAATTTGCAATGTTTAAGGCGTGTAATGTAATCCTACCCTATAAGTTGTAAGTTAGGAATTGAAGTGTGCAATTCAATGCATTTATAATTCTTGGTTATTTTTTCATATTATGTATGCTAATGGTAACAGAATTTGCTATTAGTGGACAGTCCAGAAAATTAGAATGCATTTTTATGCATTTGCAGACTGGGGACGAAGATAAAAGTGAAGAGCAGTGTATTTGAGCATAAAGATAAAGAAGAGACAGGAGCGGAGAGATTAGGGATTGAGTATTCAAGGCAAGCCACTTGGGAATGCGATAACTTCCTTCGGTTCGTCGCTCGGTTGAAAAAACTCACTGCATTATTCTTTCCTCTGCACAATCTACATTTGTATGTATTAATAATGCAATTTGTAAATCTCTGCTATTTGTTTTGCATAATTGCAAAAACTCTGAAAAGTCTCAGCTGTGTTTTATTTAAGAATGGAGTTTTTCCTAATGGAGAAGCACTTGTGCCATGCATTTGCATTATGTACCTTGTGTACCTCTATTTTAGGTAAGGGCATTAATACTTGTAATGTAAAAGTTTAAAATATCATTAGCTAGCTTAGAGAATTGTAGAATCGTTGTGTAGGGTACAAAGTAATATTATATGAACGAAACTGGTGGGAAATAAATTGAGATTTAGTATATAAGTATTTAATATATGGTTCTGGTTACTCCGATAAGAGTAATTTAGTATTAGAGGGTTAGAGTGTATAAGGTATCTGAAATATGGAAGAAAGGTCAGAATGACACGACAGTGCATTGTATAGCTACAGAGGGTAGGTTTTTATT
Source organism: Yoshiicerus persimilis (assembly GCA_020352615.2). Taxonomy (NCBI): domain Eukaryota; kingdom Metazoa; phylum Arthropoda; class Collembola; order Entomobryomorpha; family Tomoceridae; genus Yoshiicerus; species Yoshiicerus persimilis. The sequence goes on along the minus strand of CM036944.2, from coordinate 3,943,467 downwards.
AATGTGTGTAATAAATTAATAAGTGAATGAAAGGATTTTTTCCGTTTGTGTGCTGCAAGTGGAAAGACTGACTGACCAATAGTTAAAAAGTAGAGAGAATGAAGTAGTATTATTAAAATATGTTGTTTGTAACTGTTGTGAGATATGTACATACACATGTAGTTAATGAGTAGGTAGGTGCTCACTCACATCTTAAAGGCAGTCGAGATATTTACACTGATACTGAGTGACTGGACTGAGAAATTGTTTTGTTTGTGCTTTTCAGTTGCTCCACACGTACACCTTACAACATTCAATTCACCATCCGAGTTGTTTTGCGCTCTCCGCTTGCAAATCTCATGTTTTTCTACACAAACTAGCTATCTGTATTTTGAAATGATCTGATTAGAGAAGTACACAATTCAGGTTGGGTTCTCTCTCTCTGCCAGGCATATAGACACTTAATACATAATAATAGCACGTAATATTACAATAGTAGTACTCCAGCCGGTAACGATACTTATTGTTGGAAGCTCATTGAGAAATGATATAGCGATGGGAAATCAGATAAAGATAGAATGCACATTTACTGTCTTCTACATGAACTAGACCGCAATGCACGTTAATAGCAGCACACTGTATTGTATTGCAGAGCCGTTGAGCCCTGTTGGCTTTTATTGCTTCAGTTAAACTGATTCCCATTGTTAACCTCCACACAAGTCAAGTCAAGTCCAGTTCTCTCTGTATTTCTGAACCTTTCCTTTGCTCCTCTTTTGTGGTTCTTTTACCTCTTCCTCTAACCACAATCCATCTATAATAATAATAGCCATATAAAATCCAAAACTGCATGGTGTAACAACCAATTGCAATAATCCATTGCTTTGTTCCAACTTTTATGACCATAATATGGGATTAACACAATTTCTATGCTGATCCAAGTGTTAGATAATAGAATCAAGCTAGTCCGATTTTTAAATTAACGTGTAAAGGCAGAGATTTCCAATTTCCCATCAGATCTCATCAGTGAATCTGTTTTTACACATAGCGTACATACTTGTATTGCTATTGCTGCATTGTTTCCAATTGTTTTTATAATTCCTCTCATTCTTCAGCCATGTTCACTTCTGTGTGAATCGGACATGCAAGGAACAGGAATGGACATCCAATCCAACTACAAATATATAAAGAAAAAGCTTTGGCAGAGAAAAGCCGTCCTGTAGGAAAACCTTTAAAAATTGCTAATCGTCTTTCTTGTTTTTTCTTGCCGTAGCCTTTCCTTGGTTTACTTGGCTCATACTCTCACTACTCCTATACTACGATACGAGTTTCTTTTAATCTCCTTGCCTCCGAAGATTACAACAGTACAGGCTCTCTACATCTCCTCACCATTTCGTGATCGTGTGTGATAACAGGGAAATCAATAATCCAGTCTAGTTGCTCAGAACATCTCTCGGCTTTAAAATTCTTACTCCTCAGGGTGATGACAACTAAATACTCCAAATAAAGTTCAAGATATCCGTACAAAGGAAATGAGACAACTTGAAAAAGATTAACAAAGGATTATTCTTTACAGAAAATTCTTTTATTTCCATTACTCTCAGACTAACTGTATTGTAACTTGTAAGTCTTTCTGACTGTAGATGATGAGAAGTCTTCTCAGCCCAGGAAACAAAAAAGATTAAAGATAACCTATTTCAACAAAAGACTAAATACTAAATGACATGGTGCATTTAAGTGCAAGGAGACGAAAGAAATCCCCTTGTCACGAACAATTAGGTCCTACAGGAAAGAGAATCCTTTCATATCCACAATTATAATATAGAAAAAAAGTAACGGATTACTATTTTGTTGATTGCACGTAACTAATTGCACTAAGGATTGAGTTCTTTCAGGATTTCCGATCTGTCTTACCTTCCCTATCATATTTCTTGTGTATTTATATCCTATATAGTTTTTATAAATATAACTGCAGTTTCAGAAATAACAGAAGTGGATCGACTTTAGGTCATATGCATTGAATGGAAACCCTAAAAGCATTTTAGAAATGTGAGAGAGAATATCACATGACTCGAGTGAATCAGAAAGGGGAAATGGTGAGGACGTCAAGCAGGACACACCGGGTCAACCGGAACGTAGAAGAAGACTAAAGAATGAATACAAATGACTTTAAGAATGTCATTTATTTATTTTAGTAACAAAGTTTCAGTCTCCGTACGCTTCCATACGCTTTTTATGCAGTTCAGTACAGTAAGGTACAATGTATGATAAAAAGTGCAGGATTTTCCGAGGAAAGTGAATAGAAAAGTTTAGAGGATCTGTCTGTATAATAAAGAAGACAAGATTCTTCGTTTTCCTTTCGTGCTTTACAATTGACTCAAGGGACTTAAATAATTTAAAGGATCTTTGATGTCTCTTTTACGTCTTTATATGTTCTTTTATAGTTTCTGGTATCTGATTCTGATCTGATCTAGTTTTGTTGTGACGTGAAATGAAATGATAGCGGATTTCCTTTCAGTTGACTTTACTCACCCTTAAATTGTTACTGTGGGTAATGAGATTGTCTTTGTATGCACAAACGTGACATGGCTTGCTTGGATCCTGAACACTGAACCAAGATTATTCTCGGTCAAAGAAATATTTCCTTTCAGAACAGAAGCAATTTAGAATTTAGATATGAATATAACATTGGACAGCATAACGAGTGTGTGCCTCTGCATAAATTACTCCAGTTGTTTCTGTGCACGCAAGGCAAGCAATTGTATAACATCTTCTTCCCTTTATTTATTTAATAGTGCTATTGACGGGCGTGTTTTGTGTTTCTCTAAAGTAAACTCTTATTCATGACTCTATTAGGGACTAGACACAGTTTGATTGATTTTCTTCTTGCAATTGAAATATTCAAATTAGAATCGTGGCTTTTCTTTGATACAACGAACCAGACCAGGACAAGACACTGAGAGTCAAAGAATCAAAGGACTGGCTTTGCTTGACGTAAAATAACACATAAATCCAAAGCAAAGGCAAAGGCAAAAAAGAGAAAAAGGAGTCTTCTTTGATTTTTGTTGGTATTAAGAACTTCTTACAGCTTTTTCATATTATTATGGTAGAAGTAAAGCGAAAGAACTGTGTTCTTTATGTATATACCTTGGATTACACATGTAATGTAAGCCTTTACTCTTGTTTGCATTTATGAGCTTATCTGTCAATCAGTCTTGAATACTTATATGTAGAACATGGACAGACATAGCATTCATACACTCACTTCTGCAATTTCCTTCGACAACTAACAAACTTTTTCTACCGCAAGTCTTCCAATGTACAACATAACTATTCGAGTTTTAGATTTCGTCGAATCGAATCCAGTCAACTACTTAAAGTAGCTAGTGTAGCTCTCTTAGAGTCAGTAGGAGAGGAAAAGCCTACTGAGTTAATGATAGCATGAAGGAAGGTACTTAGCTTTTCGTGCCTCCCAGGCTTGTAAGTTTTTATATTAGCAAGAAAACTTCAACTTGTAAATATAAGCAAATCTGCCCTGTATAACTAATACTCGGAGATAAAGCATTAACTAATGTCTACACACATAATACGTAATCGTGGATACACTTTTATACTCTGCATAAATGTACAATACAATTACCCAGAGAAGGAGAAGCGAAATGGGAAATAATCATATCTAATGCTCTCGTTATAGTTTTACTGCCTTACACATCGCTTTCTAAGTAATACTTCGTACCCAGCACCTTTTCAATACATTCTGCACATTCGTTTTCGCCAGGGAACAAAAAACAAACCTTTTTTGCTTTTTAAGCCATATACAATAAACCAATAGCTTCCTAAGCAGTACAAACTAATAAAATTATCTTTAGAAAATAAAATTATTTGCATTATTTCGATTCCTGCATTTTAGAACGCGAAATAAACGTTTCCTGACATTTAAAATTTTAAAAAGCAAAAAAAATTGTTTTAAAAAAATCTAAAAAATAAAAAAAACCATCGCTTTTATCAAAATTTGGAAAAGCAAAAAGGCATTTGTTCTTAAACAAATCAAAAAACATTGTTTTTATGAATATTTTTGTTAACATTTCTGGAAATAGCCTAAAAAAGCTGTTTTTTATTCCCTGTTTTTGTTTCCCCTTTCTGGTCGAAGAGAAAAATTAGACGAAAGATAACACTTAGGTACACGGAGCATGACATAGCTTGGTCTGCATAAAATTCTAATTAGAATACAATAGAAATGGGAAACTAGTACACTGCTTAGCTCACCCACGTCTAACATAACAGAAGAGAACATAATCGACTGCGTCATCTAAAACATGATAACTTGTCCATCCACCTGTTCGGTGGTCCTTGTTTATCTAATTGGGGAAACTAATGTAATTTGATTAATTGTGTCAAGTCTCCTTTGCTCTCGCTGTCATGTCAAGTCGGTTCGTTTGAAATGCCAACCTCAACCTACCTGCTGTTTTATTGCCAATAGTAATTACTTTTTTCTTCACAGAGTTATAGAGTCACAATACTTTCGCTACCTAGCAAAGTGCAAGGCATCTCTTAACTTAATAATCTTATTAACATTCACTCCTGCAAACAATGTCCAAGTTTCAACTTTTTCCTTCCTTCCCAATAGTCATGTGTCAGATTGTTGGGATAATAAAATAATAGCATTACCATATTAATGAGTCAATCACAGATACCCCAACCTAACCAAGTCAGCCTGAGAAACTATTAATAACAGAAGAATTAATGCACAGTTAACAGGTACCTAACCTAACAATAATCTGAATCTACAAACCAAACCAGAAATGGAAATTAGAACCTGCTCATTTCGGAACAACTGAAACTTTTATTTTCAGAGTACAGAGACACTTTTATAAATTACAACGCCACACAGAAATAAATAATATTTCTATTTTTTAACATTCATTACAGATTTACAGATACTTCGACAATTCCCATGTCCATTGTCATCCAAAGAAAAATCCAAAGAACGATTAAATGAAGAAATAACATTTTCTTGAAAATAATAACATGTAGGTGTGTTTAGAACACGGTGAAAATAAAAGAAGGTGCTAATGAATTTTAACAGCTTTCCTGCATTGATTTTTTACGTTGATTTTCTTTCCAAGTTTGGCTCGTGTGCATCCATATAACTTTCTTAATTATTTTTACAGCCTATTTTATTACGCGCAGCATGGTCAACAGTTTCTTAATAAACGAATCCGTTTTGTGGCTAAAAAACAGTCGATATACCCATGTAATAAGTAATGCTGAGTAGTTTTAGTGTTTTACTACTAGGTGATAGCGAAGGAAAACTAAGAAGGAATAGAAGGAGCCAAAATGAAGGGAGTGATGACTTTAGGCTCTCTTAAACTAGTTAAACATGCTCATTACGATTATGGGATTTGTATTGCATATTGCATTAAATAGTTGTAGGTTGGAGTAAGTTGGGCCAGCGAGAGCAGTACCTTAAGCATAATTATCAATAGCCATGAATATCATTAGAGCGGGTTAATAAGCACCATGAAGACATTTATGGCTATGTAAGTTGCCCAGAATTGGAATTCAGTTGGACTTGTATTCAAAAGCTATTGTTACAGAGTTCTTTGTCTTTCCTGCCTTATATTAATGTAGCCAAAGATCTTTTCAGACTACCACTGCTGCGTATAACTGGCTCTGCTCTTTGATTTGTGTTTATGATGGACAGAAGTAAATTACGAGTTGTTTTTTTGTCGCTGCAAGTATTAAGTGAAATATACTGCCTTGATTTGTATAGCATAGCAGTTAGTTATGAGTATAGGGATAGGGAATGGTAATAAGTAGATAAAGTATGTGCAAGTGATATTAGAGGAGAAAAGTGAGTTGGGTGGCATGCTATTGCATGCGCAGAGCAGTGTTATCAGCTAAACTAATGCAGTTGAAAGGTTAAGCAGTTAACTTTTTATGTCTATACGCTAATACCCATTTATCATCTCATCAGGGAGACTAATAACCAAATCTGCAGTTCATTTCATAAAATCAGCTTAGTTGTTCTTAATTATACTATATAGTAGTCTGGACATGTACAGCGTATTATTAAGTAACTACCATATTATTTCTCTTAATTTTCTACACTACACGGCCAAAACCTAAAATTTGAATTTATTCATATGGTTAAAACTAATATTAGCATTATTTACGTTCCTCCGCATATAAGGAGCCAAGAGGTGGTCCAACAGCAACGTTTCTTCCCTGTCCTTTGGTTTTGGTCTTACAAATTAGCTGATGATAATCACACGTTTAAATGAGTTATGCTCCAACTCCCTTTTCCCCTCTGTTTTTCTGCTGTGCTGACTGAGTCTAATATAATGACTGTTTTTAATGAAGGCTAATTAATCCGTTTCCCGTCCGGTCAAGTCAAGACTGCAGAGTCAGACACTTTACACAAACGCTCGACTCCCACCCGGTTTGTTCACAACTTATGGAATGCTTTATTGTGTTGTGGTGTATTTACGTCCTAATGGTTTGCGTGTCCTATCGTAACTTTCGTGTCAGCCTTACAGTAAATCATCTTGTCATATAATCCATCTCGTCTGGACCATCTCGCTCACACTTACAATTTAATGGTGATTCTCAGGCTTTAAGATAAACGGAACGATAGGCTACATTTAAGGCAGATATTATATCACGTTACGCCAACCAGGAGGTCATTGCCTCCCGCCTCCCATCAGTCCTTCTTTTGTCTTTCTACCTGCCTTATCTTGCAATTTACTGGAAATCAGTAACAATACGACGTTGTAGTCTCCAGTGTACTGGAAAATGCGGTCAGACCAGGCCAGGAGGAGATATCAAAGAGACAAATGTTATTTAAATCAAAAAATTGGATTCTTCTGTCAGTTTACATACAGTAGCAAAGGCTTACGTTCAATATTATGAAATGTGGACAAACGGATGTATATGAAGCGTAAAGAAAAGAACTGCTCCTGGTTTACTATCTGTATAAAAAGTAAAATATCCGAGGTTGTTAGATACAGTATTTTCATTGGCACGTTTTCCAGTCCAGGAAGCTTCTTCGATTGTCTATAACTGAATCGCTTACTCCCTATTACTGTTACTAAGGTGGAGTGGACTGCCGTGGTTTGGTTCGGCATAACATTTTCTCTACTTTAGCCCGGATACTATTTTGTGGGAAGAGGAAGCCAAAGTGACCTAAATAGCCGTCTGCCCCTGATCAATGCTCATAGGCAGATACTCCTAAGGTTTAGTCGGCTAGGAGCCTATAATAGTATATTGTTGCGATGGATTTAGGTACGGATAAGGTGTATGTTTAAAGCCGTTTATTTCTATAGAGGGAAAGTTAGGAGAGATCACAAAGAACATATTTATATATCATAAAAGCTAACTGTAGAAGCAAATGTAAAAGTCTGGAGCTCTTTTAGTCTCGTCAAGTCAGTTACATCTTTTCATTTTATTTTCGAGTTGGTGCATTTGATTGGATTGCATTGGTTAGCCTCAGTTCACTCCAGCTGACGTTTACGGTTCAGCCGGAGCTACAGCAACGAACGGTGAAAAGCGAGGAGCTAAAGGAGAAAGTTCTGTTAGAAGTCGAGTTGGAAGTACGTAGATACATTCGTTTGGCTAGAACCGTAATCTATATAGAGAGATGCATTCAGCAGAGATCAGACCTTTACTTTTTGCTGTGTCCGTACGGAACAGCACCCGACCGCAGAGATCCGTTTTATTTATTCAGTTGGGATGAGTTCAGAATAAAAGAGGTCCACCTCGCTAAGTGTCCCTATATGCAATGTAAAAGTGCAACTCAGCCGGGGAAACTATGCCATATTTAATCCCCGAACTACCTTCCCTAAATTCCCGTCATGAATGAATTCTGCGTCTGTTGACAGACACGGGTCTCCGTATCCAAACCAAGTCCATAATCATCACTCAGCTCAGCTTCCTTTCTTTTTAGTCATTTCCATGATATTATTATACATACCTCATGTCACATTCACTCCACTCTCAGAGACACTCAAAATGCTTTCATCAACTTGTGCGTACAAGTACTCAACTCGAGTGTACATTGTAGATCCTTATTACTAAAGTAGTGGAACGCTGCTTTAAGAGCACACTCTTTCTCTCTGTCTGTCAGTATGTCTCTCCATAAATCGCTCATTTTCATTTTTACTACTAGATTAGTACTGTTTGCCCTTTGACCTCCTAGCAGGCTTTCAAAACACGTATGCTACCACCCAGACATTTTAAATTTAATTATTTTTACAATTTTAATGGTAAAAATTCCCGAAATCAAATGAACTATTTTTTTGTAAGGCGAGTAAATGCAAAAATTTCTATATACGACATAGATATGTATGAAAATAATACGTTGTGACACTTCTAGGGTTTCGAATGTAATTCCATTGCCTTTTAGAGTGTCTATAGTATTTCATGTCTATGGGCTCATGTCTAGCAGGATTGGAGCTAAAGTAAGCCGCATGTAATTGAATGTCTCATCGTGCCTCACATCGTCACATCACACACAAAACATTATCGTCCGTTATTCCATGCAATAGCCCACATATCCCGTTTATTTATTTCCCTTTTCAATATAATATGAAGGAGGAAAGTAGACTCTGCCAGGCCGCACCATGGCATCAGCTCTCCCCCATGAATCTTTTATGGATACGGCAAGTATTACAGTCCTCTCATACAGTATTAGTCCTTAAAACCGAGCGAACGCCCGTCGCTGCCCGCTCCAGCCCAAAATCTACAAATATTTTTCCCACGCATGTATTTCTATTAAACTTCCACCGGATAGTTTACATTATTATGAGACAGATCCTTAACCAAACAGAAATCCGGTTCTATTATGTAAATAAAACAAAGCTCCTTTCGGTCTATCTAGTACTCAAATTTGCATTATAGTCATAACATGAATATTATGAAACATATTTGTTTATCAAAGAGGTATAGTGTAAAGGTTGCTTTATGTAAATACTATCAAAGAGGATTTTCTTTAAAGTGCTTACTTCATTAATGAGCACTTCAGTAAACCATTTGTATATTTTCAACAAGCATATATAATATCTGAAGAGTACTTACGTCACAAATCGCTTTTAGTTTCATGCCAAATCTCAACGAACTCTTTCACTCAACGACTCAACCATATATTTAATTATTTGTTACATAATTTCATCCAGTCCTGCACTACCAGTATATACGATATAAACGTTAGCTTATTATTTTCTGCACATTATGCTATTATTTGTTTGCAGAGCAGAGTTAATGCAGTGAACCCAATACAATATACAAAGGTTGGCCTTGGTCGCTCTATAATAAATACTCTTTTTGCCATGAAATAACTCATTTGCCCCATAAAATTGCAATGACCATAGAAATGAAAATATTTTACCATTTATACTCAAAATAACTTGATAATTTTTATTACCATTTTCTATAATTTTAAATCATCAAACGTTTGTCAAAATATGCTATAATTACGAAATGTAGCAATGATGATAGAAGATATATTTAAGTCCATATTATAGTAAACTTAATGTGGTATTTTTAAATTGTGGTTCTTTGAATATTTATGAGGCAAATGAATAATTTTATAGTAAAGAGGTTTATTTTATGGCAAAGTAAGTTTTTATTACGCCTCTAAGAAATTACAGAGTGTACTACTCCTACTACTGAACTGGGTTTGCAATTTAATTTTTGCTCGGAGAACATTGAAGAAGAACTGGACAGGACAGTCATAAATTAGGAGCAGGGATGGAGACGAACTCGTGTTGATGTTGAGTCCTACGGAGCGTATTAGGTTACTCTACATGGAAGATCACTCTTTTGCTATCGGCAGACAAGAGGAGAGCGGGCTCACGGGCCACCTTGGCGTTTTACAGAAGAGCTGGACATTGTGAATTTACGTGGATAAGAATGTGTACACTAGATTAGGTTGGTTCAAAGGGAATTTAGGATTTACGACTTTGGAGGAGAGTGAAATGAATTGGAGTGGCATGGACCGGTTCGAATCTCGGTGATAAATATTAGTTTGCTGTGCATCGCTATTATTAATACGCTATCTCCATTTGCTATACATATTGTTATTGCTTATCTGAATCTAATTATTACATTGCACTAGAAGTGTAGTGTAGAACTACAGACTTCTAGGAAGAATTGAAAAACAATGGGATTCTTCTTTGTTTACTCTCATCTATCTAAATTCTTTACGTCTACCTGCCACATCACTTAGCTCTGTTCAATCGAATAATTATATTTTATTATGGATTATCGTTTTTCAGATGAGCCTTTCAGTTTTATTTGCATTCATTCATATTCAGATTTAAATTGCTCTCTCTCCTAATGCGTATTACATAATATACGGTCTGCCGTACTTATACTATCGGTTTAATAACGTAAAAAAATTATTTGTAAGGTAAGGTGATACTAGGGAGAAGATTCTCTACCTACCTAAAGTAAAACTAAGCATTTCCACTCCACTCCTCTGTATTCTACACTGTCCATCTAATATCTACCAAGATTTGTTTTTCATGGTAGGTCATAAGTTAGGCTTGATTTTCTTGGTACTAAACTATTATGAAAAACGTGATTTTATCTGAAGTCGATAAAACACAAAAGTACCAGGAGATTCATTATTTTATAATGACTTTCTTGATATTCTTTATGGTTATATTTACATGTGCCCAGTAGCAAGAACAAGCGTAAGAGTTTTTTATGGAATTAAATGAGCTGCTAGAAACACTGCAGAGAACTGTCCTGTCCTAAAGACTAAAGATAATAGCCTTCTTCCATGTCTACCTACAATTTCCTCGTTAGATGAAACAAATGACTATTGTAACAATAAATAACATTTGCTTATTGTTAGTTTTACTTGTTAAGGCAAGGCAAGGTAAAGTAAAGGTAAACGCAAGACTAAGAACTAAATTATAAGGCAATAAACTCTTTTCGTGTATATTTTGATCTATTGCATTGATATACGCATAAAAAGTTTAGAATAACAATGATAGGTGCAGCAATACACAATAGAATAATGTGCAAGAGTAAAGCAATAACATTTAGGTTCCCACAATGTAACAGTAATAAGAAACGATCTTGTCGGTTTCTTTAGAATTTCTCTGGGATAGGTAAATGAGACGTAAAAACTTTGTGTCTCCCTATGTGTCTAAATTATCTTTGTGTCGTAGAATGTCTTTTATCAGGGAAAGTCTCGCTAAGCTTGTTCTAGTTCAGAAATTGTAAATCATAGGCCCTAGTTGCAATATATGCGTGTATCCGAGGCCCAGTTTGTATCCACAGTCGTCAGTCTTGTCGTCTTTGCGTCAGTTTTCTTTTTCTGGGCTGCAATATCATGTCATGTCTGTCGTGTTTCGTCTTCATCTCTTTATAAGCCAATTTAATCTCTCGCTTTCGATTTTCCATTAATGTTTCGTGACAGAAAGGATGCAGAGTCTGCTTTGAGTTTTCACATTGGCGACATTGGAAAAGAAAGTGTTGGGAAATGAGAAAATCCTTTTCTCGTGTCGCCCAGTCTCGTGTCATCTTTCCCTACTCGCACTTTGCATTTTGCTTAGATACACGGCGACGACGGAAATAAGTGGAACTCTTATTTCTACCGTATGTATATAATGTTAGTATACACACTGATAGCCAAACCACCTCTTCAGTCTCAACTTTCTTTAACTTTTCAGTATTGTGTTGCCAAAGCCCAAAAAGTATATTAAAAGGAGACGGGCGGGCGGGCATTGACACTAAATAACATTTTTCATATACACAACCCATGGATCATTATTCTTGGAAGTAGGTTCTCTTCTCCTCTGTCAGATCAACTAAGTTCACTTACGGCCATCGTCCTCTCTTCTCAATGAATTCAAAAATGAGAAGCAGAATGGAGAATGAGGAGAGTAGTGTGGAGAATTGTGGGAGGGCTTGCTGTGCAGACTCTGGAAGCACTTTGCAAACCACGCCACACACACACTATCTCTACTCATCATAAATTATTCATAGGCAGCTTTCAATTTTTCTTGTTTTTCCACTGAATTATAATGTTTAATGTAATTTGCATTGATGTACTATCCTGGTCATGTCGCGCGCGTGCACAAATAAACACCCCGCAGCGCCATAACGTAACATCAACCCCTGAGGCATATTCTCAGATACAATTTTAATCTACGATCTACCCAGGACAGGACCTAACTTCGCAATATGAAACAAAAATCCATTACTTTTATCTTTAAACAAGATAACGCTATATTCCTAGCATTTTTCATCATTTCGCAGATTTTCTTTTCATCATAATGCATATTAATATTATGCCTGCAGAGCATATTGAATTGAATTAAGTTAAATAGGTTGTATTTTGCATTGTAGGTAGGAAACTAATAAAACAATATTCTGTGTGAGGTAACAAAGGATTAGCTAATAAATATAGAAGAATAGGAGTAATTCCATGATTTTCGAATGGAACTATTAGCTGTGTGTTGTAGAAGTTCTAATGGTAAACCATTAATTTGGATTTTCCTTGTTTCCCTTGGGAAGTAAAGAAAGAAAGAGTAGTGAGTGTATTTATATGCAAAGTAGATGTAAGAAGGAGTGCAGCTGCTATTGCTAGGCTGACTTGACTTATCTCTGTCATGTACATTAAGCAATATTCATAGTCTAAATACAATACACGTAGAAACATAACATTATAATAAATATTGTCTATATGGATTCATGTTTGAATGAAATATGGATTCTAGCAGATTCTTGTAAGTTAGTCTAGTGTGATGCGATAGGATGTGCAGTGCAGAGTACATTTCCATACATTCCCCATTCATGCTATGACCAACTGGATTCTAATTCTCCTATTTACCTACATTGCATATAGCATTTACATACTATAATATATTTTATGTAGTATTTCTCCACGAATGACCCATGAGCTTCACAGTCATTTGCAATTCAGTACGTAATAGATGAGATGTACGCCATTGGTGAAACGAATAATGTTTTATATTCCAACTGTTTATAATATTACATCGACCTATTCATCAACAGCAAAGCTAGTAGCTCTAATGCAAAATATTACGTACCTACTTAAATTCTTGTATAAATAAGTATGTCTGTCTGGTGCGCAGTTTAGCCTTAACTTAGCTTCTATTAAGCTTAGTTGGGATAAATGCTATAATGAAAATTGGATGTAGTATGTAGTATACAACTATACTAAATATTTCTTGCAAACATTAAAAGGAACGTTACATGAATAATTCGAGGAGACCTAGTTTGGCTTATTCGCAGTGCAATTCAATTCAAGTGATAAAATTGTTTACGATTTTTCAGTTTATGTCATGTTCATGTTATGTTTATCGTTTCCCATTAGTGACGTGACAAGGCAGCCAATGAACGGAATTCTCAGACAAACCAAGCTTTCAATTCGAATTGAACCCTATGAAAATTTATGAGAGCGAACGTTTACTCTTTTTAGTAAAAGTGAATAATTAATTTATGCAGATAAGGCTACACTGTATTTACATATTATTACAAGGTTATTACAGCCGTATTGTTAAACGATTGGTAAGTAAGAGTTGTTAAATAAAAAGAGAAAATGTAATTGGTTGCTTACCAGGAGTGAACACGAGGCATAGAAGGATGAGAATGGCAGTTGAGAGATGTTTCATTTGAAGAGGAAGAAAATGGGAAGCTGTGGAATTAGAGGACGAATGTCCATGTCCTTTATTATAATTGTGGTTGTGATAATTAAGGGAGTTAGATTTTCTGACAGTAGAACAATTATTACTACTGGGAGAGCAACAAATGAGAGGCGGCTCACAATCTGACATTCCGCCACAGTTTCGGTTTTGATTGTCGTTTTTATTACGGTTGCAGCTTTTTGAAAGCACGGATACACTCGATGTAGTCTTCATATTGTCGAACATCATTAATTTGGGTTATTTCCTTGTTTCGGCTAATTTAGCAAAATAAGTGATAAGAGTAAACAAAGATTTTTTCAAGTTTTAATTTCTGCGCATGCGCAATTGCGTCTGACAAAGGAAAATGTAAGGTGAACAGATATTTTCGTTTGTGGAATGGGAGCGTAGGTTGGAGTGATGGAAAACAAAACAGTTATTTGTGATTAGTTAATAATACAATTTGAGTGGAGTGATGTAATTTGGCATGAACTGGTGTGGTTGTGTAATGTTTCTACGGTTAAATGAGTCAGGTCTGAAGAATTGCAAGTGGGAAGACAATTTGTAGTAAAATCAGGGTTGATGCAAACAAAGGAGAACGAAAGCAGAGCTCGAGCTGAAAACGAAGAAGGGAAAACAAAGGCAAGGCAGAGCACGGGACAAGATTGAAGACGTCACGTCACTTTGGGAAAGTGTGATTTGCAATGACACTGTCGTCGTCTTGTCACGCCTTCGGATTAGTCACAGTTAACGTTGCACAGCTGATCGCTCTCTTCGATCAGTCACTCACTCGCAAGGAAACCCGGGTTTTCTTCTGCCTGACCGAATTCCAACATCCGAATCCAAGTTAGTTATTTCCTGGTACTGTTCTACTGTGTTGTAAATGTTATTTCAATTGGGAAAGCTGGATGCTGTGTTAATGTTGTTAATGCGAATTACCACTGGCACCGGCCCGCATTTTTATTCCGCGAATTCCTCGTTTTTCCGTCACTGGTTTGAATTTCTTTTATTAGGCTCTGGTTAAGTAGCTAATATTTACTGCTGGAATTGTCTTGCTTCGCGTGGCTGTGGATTTTCTGGCTCCGTAACCTTTGTCATTCAGTTCTCTCCTCCTTTGAATATTTCATTCCAAGAATTTCACGCTGAATAATTCGCTTTCTTTTAGATTCGTGCAACCAAGTATTTTATGCTGCTCTGGATCTGGATTTCAAAAGCAAAACCAAAGGTAACGTACCTTATCCAATCCTATTTTCAGTTAGATTCCTTGGATTTTCTTTATTTGAGCGAGAGAATTTTACTGTTCTTTTATTTTCTTTGGATATTGCAGATATTTTTATGCAAGCGAATGAAAATGCTTTCTTTTCCGGGAAAGGAATTCGTCCGTATCGAGCTCACGATCACGATCAATCGAAACTTAGTTATGTTCAGATATGTACTTATCTCTTATAATACTAGTTCTGCTACAAAACAGACTTGATATTCGTTATGTTTCCTCCAAGTTCAGACCAGTCCATGCTGTACTAGTACTTTGCTTATCGTTAGATTACCTTTTTCTTTTTCCAATGTGTTAAGTACACAGAGAGAGTATTATTATTCGTTACAGTTATAGCTGGTAGGTACACTGATAAAAATTTTCTTCCTTAACACCAACTGGGGAATTTTTGAGTGGAGTCAAAAGCAAGTGGAGTCATGTCATGCCTCGCCACGATCGATTTCAATTCAATTCAATGCAAATTGACCAAAATCAATAGCCGTCTCGTAAGAACCTCTAAGTAAGGCTATGGCTACTTACTCCAGTCTTAGCAAAACGTATCTCTGTATATTTATGTAAAGTGTCAAAGTAAGCAGCTACGCAAACGAGTGCACAGTCTTTCCATTGACGAGGAATCTCCGAATGATCCTTAAAGTAAACGAAGAGGAGAATCCACCCCTGGAGGCTTTTAGGCTCCCACTATGAAAATGAAGCGAAGGGATGCTCTTATCTGCTGTAATTTAATGTAGAGTTGTAACACTTCACTTGTGCACTGGATGGAAATGTATCTATCTGCAGAAGAGAAGCTAACTTACTTAGGTAAACCAAGTGTTCTGAAGTCAGCTTAAATTTTTCGTTCTTCGTCTTCGTCTCGGCGGAAGTGTGAGAAGACTTTATAATGAAGACTTCCCCAAAATGCCACTCCACTCTTATTCAATTCAATCGACGTTTCCCAACTGGCGTGGCGTGGCGTCTCTGTTCGCTAGTGTAATACTCTGTTCTCGTATGTAAAGTACAAACACGGAGAGCACATACTAACGAAGAATAAGTACCTAAGAGGAATTCGTATGATTTAACAGCAACTATGATGTGAACGAAGCAAAAGAGTTGAATGGAGTGCGTAGAGTCAGAAGCAGCTATTTTTTCTACCTGTGTCCATGACAAGACAACTCAATCGAGACAAGATAAGAATGCTAGCTGTGTGTCTGTACTGTACTGTGGTTTGCATTCGACTGAGTGTGAATACAGGCTACGAGAGAGTATCACATTAGTCTTCAGAGAAGTTCACTTGCTCGTCAGAATTAATTAGCCAGTAATTTATCAGAGTCAAACGAAACCGAATGGATTGTCCAAACCTGGTTTCACCCACTATCAGTATCTAACCATAAATGTACAAGTAGTACTCCTATCATTAACAAACTACACAGATTGATAGCTCAGGTGTGCTAATCGTACAATGCATACCCAGTATTCTCCACGATATTTAGTTTTCACGTAATCCTGTAAACTGTAGAAGTAGTACTTAATGTCATGGGATTCAGATTAATACAAATAGACACTTCCCCTCTAATATATTACGTCAACCTTCACTTTTCTCAAATTCACTTCACTTTCTCAATTAGTTAGTCTCCACAAATTGCAGTAGCACTCAGGATTCAATTCTTTTCGACTGTAATTATTAGTTTCTTATTCGTTATAGCTGTTAGTGTTATAACATTATCCTTATCGTTTGTTTGCTTCACTTAATTTTACCTTGTTAACTTGGTTGGTTTTGGTTACTCTGAGCTTTGTTGACTTTGAGTTACATTTACATAAACGATAGTGGTGTTGTATAACAGTACCTTGTGATATTGATAGCTAACTTTAGTAAGTAACTAAAAGCAAAGGTACTTATAATACAATATAGGCTATATTATGTATTCTATCTTGTCAAAGAGTTGCACGCTCGGTTGCCTTGATTTGTGGTTTGCTTTTCTAAGGTGTTAGCTAGGCGGACGGATTTGATTGCTTACTCTGTTCTGGCTAGCCCGTCTCCTGTAATTAATTATCGACACCAACTAACAATGGTGCAGTCCTAATTTCTGTTTAGGTATAATATTATTATCATGGAAAATGCAAGGGAGTTTTAAGGTATACTGTCACTTTTCCCTATTAAATCGTACTTTGGCTCTATTCTGTTTTAACATTAGAAAATTAACAAAGCTTTCCTCGCATTTGCGGTCTTGATTGAGTCAGGTGAGTAGACAGAGCCAGTCTGAAGTAAATTACTTGTTTCTGTCTTATTTGATGTGATTTTTCTGGAGATAATAATAATATAAGCAGCTATCTGTAAAGGGATGGTTTTTATTCTGTTCTGTTCTGTTGTTATATAAATTGCAAGAATGAAATGAAACTGCTTGAGAAGAGATCACTCACACGATCAAACAAGCAAATCCAATTTTCACTATGGATTAAGATGTTCTTTTCCTCGACTGGCTTTCCTAATCTGTCTGGCTATTAGGTATATTGCTATCTCCTGTTACATCTTTGGAAGAAATATTTGAAAAACTAACAATAGCTAATAAAGCCCTTATCCTTTTACTGAGATATCTCTATTAGGACAGGCTTAGTATTTATTTATCGGATTTTTAAGTGCAACTCTGAGTTTTCTTTGATTTGACTGTTTTTTTCTTGTTTCCCGTTTACAATTATACATGCAACTCTATGTTTGTACTAGATGTAATATAATTATAATAACTAGTTAGTACGAGTATTTCTCTTGTTGTAAATGCAAATGAATGTTCTCAGATAGATCAAAGATTACTGAAGGGGAAGAGTCAAGTCTCAAATCAAGACAAGGTAAAATCAAGTCAAGCCAAGCCAAGCCAGCTTACAACAGTTCAGCTCAGTTCAGTTCAAATCTAGTTTCAATTGCGAAACTCTCTTCTGACTGTTGTGAGTGTGTTGTGTTCTCGATTGAGGATCAAACTGGACTGGTCTAGTAGTCTTTCCTTTCCTCCTGGACTCGAATACTTCTTTTGCTGACTAAGGATGAGCTCGCTACTCCTGCACTTATGTTATGTCTCACTCTGCCTGCTATACATTCTTGATAAGTCTCAACTCTACAGTTCTACGAATGCGATTATAATACAGCCGCACCACATACTACTGTATACTCCATTTACGGACGTGTATAATGCACAATGAAGTTTCGTCTCGCTAATTAACGATTCAGTAGTAAACTAAAGAGCAATACATGGATAAACAGTAGCAAATGGTTATGGAATGGGCAATAGTACACCAAACTAACATTTACGGCCGAGAAATGAAAATTTTACTACACTATTCATACATTCACGTACAAAACCTATATTATAAACTTGTACTTGATTCTTCTAGGTAATGTAAATGTACTATACTACTGTATTAATAATGCAAGTTGTTAGTTGCAGGTTTGTGTAATATAAGTGTTGAGATAGTTAGATTATTTAGATATGTGTATTATTATACGGTGGGAAACATTCAGTTTATTGTATGGAATAGACTGGAGTGAGATGAGTGGCCTGGCTTGGCTTGGTCTGGTCTCGTCTGGTCAAATCAAGTCAAGTGCACAGTATACTAGATAAGATAGATATTGCAGAACATAGGCAATTGCTCTTTTCTAAGACTTATCTCTAGTTGTTACTTATCAAGCATTTCTAGTAGAACAGACATTCATCAACCAGCAAGGAAATATCTAACTATTTTAATCGTATTGCATTTGTAGTGTAAATGCAGATAGGACTTGTCTATGCATTTCGGCCGCTCAAAGCTACTATCTGCCTACCTTATGCATACCGAGTAGGAAAAGCCAGTTCAGTAGAGCAGTGCAGCTTATCTGTCTTACTTACAGGTACTTATCTATATATTATGTATGTATTTTGTAGCACAGATATTTCACATATTATACTTTATGTACGGAATTATTCGAGTTATTATTAAATATGTATGCCTGGCCTGTCTGTGTCGCTTCCTTCTTACTATTCTTTATTGTAGCCATCCACTCCACTATATTAGTGCACAATCCCAGACCCCTTTTCCAATCTTCAACTACGATCTGTAAATCTCACTCAGAGTAACCCAAACCATCCATTCGATTGACTAGCAATCAGGAAAAGACACTTACACCGTGAAAACTGGTTGATTTGATTTTTCCAAGATTTATTATTTAATTGTATTTCAATGCACTAGGCACAGTTATTAAATTGAAGCACTGTACAGTTTCACAAACCTTTAATCCCAACTTCCGTCTTTCGTGATTAAACACTCAATTTCCAATTAACTGTTAGAAATGCGGTAGCCATTCGTTTAGAATGCGATTACACTTAATGCCTTTATTTTATGTGATGGGGTGATGAGTAGAATGTGTGGTTGATTTAAAATGTAAATTTTTGCAGTAACTGTATGTGGATTGAAAGACTGTGTAGAGTGGAGCTGGTACTAAAGTACTTATGTATTGTTTATACGGTTCGTGTGTTAACTAATTTTTGTTTTCCGCTTACGGATAAGAAGCAGGTAATTCTGATATTTTTGTTGGAATTCTCTCTATTTATCAGAATCAGGTTACTTAAGGTTAGCTCCTTGGTTTTCGTTATCTGTGAGTTGGTTGGGTTGCTTGGGTTGTGAGGAGAGCGTTTGCTCTGCAGTACGTTCGGCTTCGGCCTCAGATTTCGACTGAGATGAGCTGGCGTGTGAACACCGGCTTACATATAGTCATTGACTCGACTGAGGAGAGAGGGTCTGGCAAAACTCAACTCTTCTCTCAACACACTCCTAAAAATATTGTACCTATTATTACGACCGTTGCAATATTCTAGTAGTGTCTCTCTTTCTATATAATTTCTGTAATGGATGGCAACTGTATTAATACTTTTACTATTGTAAATTCTATTGTGTAATGTTTTATTAGGGAGTTAGTGCATTAGCACCATTTTTACGTAACGTATAGCTATAATAGAGTATATAACATTGTTAGAACAGATCAGTAGCACTATTGTAGAGCAAAAGAGGTACTTTGTATTGTTTTGCTGGTGCAGTCTGGTTCTCGACTACTGTTTTCCTTCTGGGTTGGTTGTTCTTGTGACTTGACTCCCGAATCCTGAAGGCGAAGGCTCTGAATGTCTCTCTGATGTGTTTTGTCAAGCGACAGACTTCACGTCAATCCACTCACCGTGCAATGGAACAGTCGCTCTCCTCTCTCTGCAGAACAGAACCTTCCGAGTGATGTAGAGAACATTTTTAGCGTATAAAGTACACAATGCATAAACGTATAGTTTTTGTTTTAGTACCTATGTCTGTATCTTGAGAAGCAATGCTTCTATAATATTGTGACTGCTGTGGGTTGTGAGTTATGCCATTATAATACAGTATCTATGGAAAGAAATACGTTCCAGGCACAACCGTGTCCCAATTCCCAGACTTTTTTATTGCAGACAAAACAAGGAAAGCCTAGAGAGAAAGACACTTGTGTATGTGTATATGTCACTATTATATCATACGAATGCGAATGCTTCTAATAGACAGTTGCTGCACTCTTCTTTTGTTTAGATGGGGATATGGGCATACAGAATACATAAATGTTCCTCAATTCCAATCCTGTGTACAATAAATAGGTATGTCTACTCTCTGTTGTTCTTCCAGTATTTCTATTTATGTGTCATGTGCTAGTGCTGCAAATTGTAAGTGTACTGCACATAAATGGGATGTCTCTTACATATGCACATAGCATCACATCACAGCAACCAACGCACAACAGCACAAGTCAACCAGATTATATTATTTACATAGTATAAAAACAAAGTACAGTACCAGTACAGTACTCTAAGTATCCTATACTGTAAAAGTTAAACAAAACAGACGTTGTGTTATCCTACGTTACTTTGGCACACGACACAAGGAAACCACCTTGTGGACGTCTTCTTGTCTTTCTCCCTTTTTCTTTCACAACCAAGCCGCAAGCGAACACATCTCTCTATATTCTATATTGTATACATTACTTTTTCTTTTCCTTCACTCGGTTCTTCTAAGTAGCTATGTGTGTACATTATGTAAAACAGTCTTCGCACTTACACTCTATTGATTACACTCTATCCAATGCAAAATGTACTAGTAAATTCCAGTACCGTATTACATTACCATTCCACACTCCACGATAATATTCAATTCAAACTGCAGTACGATACACGGTAATACTGTAATACTAAAAAAACAAAGCAAACACAGGAAATGTAGTAATACATGTATTTCTTTCGTAATTCGTACCAGTAATAAAATATCAGTGAAGATGACGAGATGAGAGACACTTTGTATGAAATTACTCTATTATGGCAAAAAGTGTTTTCCTCAAAGGGGAATTTTGTCGTCAAGTGTTTATGAAGTGGAGATGTAACATTTGCGAATTGAATGTGTTTTATATTCGTACACTTAAGAAAATTGTGATAGGATGTGATTGGAGCTCAGCTGTTTCTTGGGACAGGGAAAGCTTTTTGCCTTTATTTCCTTTATGTAACGTACATGCAAAGTAACGTGGATTGAATATGATGGGAAATGTCTTATGTCTTCATCTCATTTGCACACTTGTGTATATCTTATCATACAAACACTTTGTCTGGTATGTAAAATATAGTACATGGTATTCTAATTTTTCCCATAAAAGAGTGTAGACAAGCTTGTTTCACTGCACTTTGCTTTCGTCTGGCATGGCATGGCGTGCTGCATGTGATTTGTGTTCTGAATATTAATTTAAAATTGTCAAGATTCCTTCGCTAGACAATGTATCATCGATATTATCAAAAATCAATAAGCACATTGGATTGCGTAAACTTTGCATGTATTAGATGCTAATTCAATTTCACTCTAGTATACCTATAATATTATCAGACGGATTTATTATATATACACCTGCCCGTGGATATTGATAAGAAATAACATTCTTTATAAAATAAGGGTTTGCATGCGTATTGCATAGTAAAGAGAGAATACTACAACTTTACGATTTCTATCTATTTACATTTACTATAGACACGCCCGGGAGCTGATTACATTACATTTAGAATACAAACCTGATTTATTAAAAATGGCGAGAATATTTATGATCCTTGTATTGTATGTTGAAAGTTGTCGGCAAGATTATGATATACTATTTATTTGCAACAATAATACATCAATATTTATCTT
Organism: Yoshiicerus persimilis; assembly: GCA_020352615.2. Taxonomy (NCBI): domain Eukaryota; kingdom Metazoa; phylum Arthropoda; class Collembola; order Entomobryomorpha; family Tomoceridae; genus Yoshiicerus; species Yoshiicerus persimilis. The sequence continues at coordinate 3,921,387 of CM036944.2, read as the reverse complement.
TAAAGGTCGGAAAGGAAAAGTTGTACTACAAAGTATTACAGGACAGGATGAGCAAGGAGAATGAGGAAAGACGTGTTTAGTGTTTGGATTTGCTTGCACGTCCGAGTTCATCGTTTGTAAGATTCGCCTTCTATTAATTAGCATGCAATTGCAGTGCATGCTTAATTTTTGTGTTGATGTGATGTATTATTGGTTGCATACAGGAAGGTATGCAGATAGGCGTAAGTATGCAGACAGTGCCATTAGCGCATTAATGATGACGCATTTTTAATTTTCTAGTTGGGTTCACTTTCCTTTATTATCACTACTGTAGTAAGTAGTATCTGTAGTAAAGCTAACCAGAGAGACAAAAAATGTGATTTTTCTGACGTAGTCAATTCCTCTGCGAGTATAGTAACAGTAAGCCGTAAATGCATGGAATTGAATCAGGATCTGTAGAGGAAGGTTGTGGGAACACTTAATGCTAATGTAATCTTCGGAGATAATGTTTAGGTTGTTTATGTCTGTGAGGTGAGAAGGGTGAATGTCGAAATTGAGAAAGGTTGTTGGTTTACGCGCTCTGCGAACCTTTCCTCCTCGCACGTATGACTTTTCTGTTTGTTTATATCTGTGCAAATGTTTTCAACCCGCATTACTAGTAAATGTTTTGTTTGCCAATCTCCTCCTTCTCTTTATATCCACGTAAATGCCATTAGCCCTCTTAGTAAAACTCCACTGAAGAAGCAAAGTTCTGCCGGTTTCTATCAAACCTACTGCAATTCTTATTCTTAAACTCGTCCAGTCAACTCTTCCACTCAACAACACCATTAGTATCCGTCTCTATATAATAATATATACTTGTATACTGGACTATAGACATACATCATAATTGATCGTCTGTGGCAAATAAACTGGGTTTGTCTGGAGTAAAGTACGAGGAGACTGTTGATATAATGTCCTTGTGTTACAATTAGCGGCTCATTAGTTAGCGATTGTGGGGATCCACCTGTTTAGATCGAGGAATATTGTTAACTAATCCAGAGAAATTGATAATTATGATTTTTACGTTGATCAGCATTGAAGGGGAATTAATTCTAGGGGGAATGTTGATTTTCGTGTTTTTCCAATTGTGGGAAACTTATTTATGGAAGATAAATTATAGTGGGGCTGAAGATAAAGCTGTAGGAAAAGGAGTGAATGGATTTTGCAAGTTTTGTAGCGGGTGGGACTTGTTTGGGAAAATTAGAGATAAAAGAAAGCTGGGAAGCTCCATTAGCTTAAAAAGCAGAGTTGGTGACTTGGATGTGTGTCTACGCTAATGCTCCTGTTTATACGGAGGAAAGGAAGTGAGTACTTATGAGGAGACTGGGATTGAGTTAGACGCTGAATCGTCGAATGGTGGAATGGGCGAAGTTTCTACGGATGAAATGTACTTATGTTGGCGTAAGAGGCTAACTGTAATCGCATTTGCCATTTACGTCATCCTACAGCATTCACTGGGCACAAAAGGAACATTCTCGCCTAATGTTCATCATATCCACTAATATTCCATCGCAAAGTCAGTCGCTTCGCTTCACTTTGTCTCCGCTCCTCCACACTTATCAGCGAATAGCTATACCTCTTCCTAATCCAATAATTTACAGAACTCTGACTAAAGGGCTATAAATGCTACTCCGAATGGATACTCTAAACTGTACATGTAATAAATTCCGTTGCGTAAGGCAAGTCGGGTCACCTACTGATATTTATTCCCTTCACATGACATATCCATAATCCATATTAATTTATATTCCTACTCCAAGTACAAACAACCTTATTAGACCAATGCTATATAATAAAGCTCAAGTCACTATTTCTAATAATCCCAAAACCAAATCTTCTCCTAATGAGCTGTAGCACATGCAGCACCAACACTCACGTTGTGTTTTCATCTCTTCTCCCCTATGACATGATTCTATTACATACCCTAAGCACATCAATCAACGAAAACGTATTTGAGCAGTCACAACAAATTGTTAATTGATAAAATAACCAAAATTACGACTTCCATGTACTGCATACTTATTTCTGTAAAAATGGTTCAAAATGGATTTATTTTTTAAAACTTCAGAATCCTTATTGAATTTCTATGAGTTCTCGTTTTTTAAGAGCCGAGGATAAATAGTCAATTTTTGGACTCATTACTGCAAGCGTAGAATCTAAATTGTAAATAACCATGGAATAACATAATTTAAGGAAGAGACGTTGGTCGACAGTACAGAGTGCATCTTATAAGATAATGGTGAACTTCGATGAACCTTTGGTTTGTTGTTGCTGTGCTTGTATTTTGTGTTGTACTGAATGAATTGGTGTGCCTAAACGATGTTCGTTATGAAGGAATTTTAGTTAGGATGGGTTTACATGCTAATAATGGTTAATATTATGTTGTATGTGGAAAAGAAGGGCTAAGAGTGGGTAGGGAGAATTTATTTACGTGTTTGCTATCTGCTGAATTATCTGAGTGAGCTTAGAAATTCATTTCCTATAAATTACAGTCTAAATCAGACGGAAGCTACTGCAATTGCTACACTCTAATCTACTGTAATGATAATAATACTTAGTGAACGAAATGCATGCATTTTCCTCGCTCCAATGATTCCTGCTTTTTCGTTAGATACTTTATACATACATATACGTTGATTTAACTATAAACGAAGTAAACTGAGTAAACCCACAATGATAACATAACAAGTAACTTTTTACGCATGGAATGCAGACTGGATGATAATGTTTTATATGCCTATGTTCAAAGGAGTCACATGTAACGCTATACGAACACTTCATTACATGTGTAAACCAATTAACGCACTCGCACTGTTTTTTACACTGGCACATTTGTAGTTGAAGGAGTTTGAGTTCTGAAGTGCTAAAGGGCAGATGTGACTGTGTGGCCTTGTGGGAATGTGGAAAAGGCCTTACGCTATGTTCACCTCCTGATTCATTAAAAGAAAATTACAGTGTTGGGGTAAATGGAAAAATGGTTCGTTCGTTCAACTGACTTTACTTCCTCCGTCATTCCCGCAGAGTCAAAACAAAGCAGGAGAAAATATTCCTACGAAATGTGAATACTAATCAGGGCCACAATAACAGTAAGAGCCGATTCAACCAAAGAGCTAAACAAGTGTCTCTAGAATGCATGACAAAATACCAGGACAGAAATAGCTTATACTAAACTTGTAAAGTGCTCTCGAATTTTTCTAAGATTTCTGCCCATAAAAATGGAAATTATTGCAATTTAGTACAGAAAATAAATATAAATGATCCTGTATGGTGTAGTATTGCAGGTAGGAAGTTATAAAGTAAATTCTTTAGCGTATTGTCAAGTGCCTACTTAATTTTATGAGCTCAGCTAACAATGTAGGTAAGGATAAGTAGCGAGGCTGTATTTTTATCCGTGGGTATTCAGTAGACAGTTGGTTGTTTCATGTGGTTAGCAATTTGGGTCGGACGGGTCGGAGCACGTCTTATACAGGTCACGTCGCCAAGTTCCTGCCTTGCTCTTGTTCTCGACCTGGTCGAATGCAGATTTTTTATATGTCGCTATACACTCCTTATACCTCCACTTTAATAGAATCACTAGAGTTCAATTCAATTCTATCTCAACCGAGTTCAACTTCAAATGTCGAATGGACCTGCCTAGTTTATCGGCACAAACTATTTGGCTACCTATGTAACTTTAAGTAGCTACATTAAATAGTCGTTATAGGGTACCCAATGCAGGGATTATCGGGAATTTTCCCTATCCCGGGAAAATGCGGACGTTTTGAGTAGTTCTCTTTTAATTGACTTGCATTTAACTATCCATAACATCATTTTCCAAACTAAAAATCGCTGTTTTTACATAACTATAATCATTTACCATAATAATAATACCCTGCTCCAATAATCGTAACTACCAAATGTAATCACTTTACCCCGAGTCATATTGGCGTTTTCAAGTATTTCATTACTTTGATTACTTAAATTACTCTGCACCCTTAATTTCTGAAAAACATTATTGTATATGGGGAAAGCAATATTACTTGTGGAAAAGTGAACTTTGTAAGGAGTGACGTTTTTTATGGCAAAATAATATTGGGGAAACAGCTATTTTCATTTGTGGAAAATTGGTTATTTTTCGGTGCGCTAAAATTATCTTATTTTTAATCGTGTCTTCTAGATGCTTCTCAAAACGGTTGATGAAGTGATAAATTTCTGAATCCCGGGATTGAAAATAAGAGTCCGGGATTGGATGTCCTACGTGGAATGGGTACCTGATTCATATATGTATTCAGAAGACAGGAAAAGGCAAGGAATGGTGAATATTTACTACTAAAGTATACGAAACGCTTTGTTTTATGTGCCATAGGCATGGTATAGATAAATAAGAGAGTATATAGTTGTGTAGGTAGTTTCTTGGCATCAGTTGCAAATAATAAATAGACAGCTGCCAAAGTGTATAATATCTACTATGTAAGCAAAGCAAAGTGAGTCGGTCTGCGTTGCGTAAGTGTACAAATAATAGAAATACTACTAACTTTACTACGTAAACGTATTGCGTTGCGTTTTGGTTTGCGTCCTGTCCGTGTCATGTCCTGAGGATGTAATGTAGCACATTCAGCGATTCAGATACAATACGGCCGAAGGAATTTACTTTTGTGCAGCCGGTGTTTGCCTATTTCCTTTTTACGAGTACACTCGCTACGTACTTCTGGAAATTCGGAATGCAGTAGTGTGGGAATTGGGAATTCTTTCAGGATGTACATACAATAGATAAATACATACATTCCTAGTCTTGTTTAATAGATATCCATAAATAATAGGTTCTTTGATTCTCTTTACGCAGAATATCTATTAAACTGAGGTAAAATGTTTTGTACATGCCAATGCAAAATGCATGATTAAATCGCAGTACTCCAATAATGTATAAACCACTACAGTTGTTCTTAGTTAAGTTGCAAATACTGATGTTCAGATTTTAGATTGAGTTTGAGGAAGAAATTTACTGAAATTTTTGTTTTGAAGTTTTCTTGTACAGTTGAGTATTTAATGTACTATTAGGATTGAATTTGTGGATCGGGATTCCTCAGAGTGAGCAGTTCAGTTATGTTATATTATAACTACATTGCTAACAATAACCATTTACAATGTGTGCAGCACATAACTGTATGTTAGCTATTATTATTGTGTTTTTCTGTACTGTGCACCATGTATATGTATTTTTTATAGAGAAGTAGAAGAGGAATGTGCGCTCTGGTTCTCTTAGGTATGCTGCTGGGTTCGGATGTACTAACACTGTAAATGCACGATTATTATTAGCTATATAGCAATAGAATAGGAGAAGAGAGCGCAGTAAAAATGAAAAATGCAGAAGGAGTTGTAAAAGTATTTGTTAGCAAGAGTTGCTGATATTCTTGACAGTTCTTTGTAAAAGTCTATCTATTATTTCCTTTTATTAGAAGAGTTCAGATCCAACTATCTACGAACAAGTACATACTCTAATGTAATGTCATGTGGAATGTGCAATAGACGATTTATAGTTGGACCAACGGATTTTATAGAAAAATTTTCACTTTGCAGATGGATTTTTATATCGTCGAGGTTGCAGCACACAACCAACTTGAATACAAATGGCAATACCAAAAGGCACCCAAAAAATAAATGTTAAAAACTTTTTATGTCAGCTCAAGAGGAGGAGGAATTACGTATCAAGTACATACCTATCTCTTTGTTTATTAGCTATAGCGGACAGCATATTACAGAAATCCGACATTTTTGTAGATCAAATGATATACATTTATGTCCCTTCCACTTCACTCTTATTGTTAGCTCCAGTTATTATTATGTTGTTATGTTATACGAAATGTGGGCTCAGGAGATTCGCGAGAATAAACTTTCTCCAAAAATACTACTAAAAATCAAATACACACTTTATCATTCGTCATTCCTTCTAACCGACATCATTCATTGTAACTTATACTGACAAACTGCAAACATTTATCAAAACTACACAAATATTTACCAAATCTATTACCGTATTTATCAAAATAGATATTAATACTCTATTTATATGTTTTGCACAAAATGGTTCCTCAAACTGATTTTGTTTCTCGACTAATTCGTATCGATTTAATGAAATATTTCCATTTTCAAAAGAATTTTATTTATATCTGTAAAAGGAATGTTAAATAGAATTCTAGCTAAGAAAGAAATAGTAAAAATAAATCAAATGCATAAAAGGAATATTAAATAGAATATTATTTATACAAGGTATAGTAAATAGAATCCTATATGTATAAAAGGAAAATGAAAAATAGCTTATTAAAATTATAGTATTTAAAAAGATATAATTTCTTCAAAGACCAATGGTCAATTTAGGACAAGGGACATTACTAGCATTAAATTAGAAGACCGAACATTGACCATTGTAAGTGTTGTAGAGTAGGAATAAAGCGTAGAAGGACTTCTTATGTTATTTGCAATTTGCTATCTACTGAGAAGTTGGTTTGAGTATTGGCCCAGTTACCAACGGAGTTTAGTTCTTTTGCCACTAATTTTTCCAGTTTGCTCTATCGGCTCTATGTGAAAATCCCAATAGACTCATTTCGAATTTGATCCTGCTCGCACTTATCCAATTCCATCTGACTACTTTGGATATCTCCACTAGTCATCCAGATAAATTTCTTTGCCTATAGAGTTGTGCGTTAGTTTAAAGTTTCTGAGAGCGTATCTGGCGATGAATGTTCGATTCACGGGTAACTTACCTTTATGGGCACGTTCTTCACTTTCTATTTTTATTTCCTTTCTTTATTGGCAGGGGAAGGAAAGCAAAGCTGATGCGATGTGAACCACTCTTCAGACAAACCCAAATCTAACCGCACAGGATTGTTGCTATATCTCTCAACCATCCTTTTTCACACGTACCAATATGAATTTTTACAAGAGATCTTACGCAAACACCTAATGCCAACTTCTTTTCATAACCCATAATATAAATTGACGTCAAAGAAGCTCTTCCCTTCTTGATTTTATATTTAATATACTTACATGAAGCGTCATGAATTTTTACAGACCTATCTTATATTTTATATAACTTATACTTATATTTTTACAATACCAAAAATCTCTTTGCTTCAATGGGAGTAATAAAAGTAAGCATAATGTATATAGAAGGAATAATTAATTACTGTTTAAAAATAATTTCTTTTTTTGATAGAAGAAATAATGTTACCGCTTTTTCACTACCCTGTAAATATTTCAAACGAACGAAAAGTTATGATGAATGGGAGAAATTATATACATAATTCTATCTGGGAGAAGCTTTTGGCTATATGCAGATCAATCTGCTTACACAAAATCAAGTTGACAGTTATTTGTGTACCCCCAAAAAATAAATGCACTCCTTCCTCCAAGCAATGAAAGAAATATTGCAATATGTAAAATATAATACCTGGTATTACTAAAAATCAGGATTTTTATTGTAAATGTAACAAAAAGTGCGCACAGAATTAGGAATTCTTCTAAGTAGAGTAAAAACGGTTAAAAATAAAATAATCCAAATTGACAACGAATTTTAGATAAAAGTGATAAAAATCAGTATTTTTAACTTATAGTAGAAATCTTAGAGTAATAAATAATTGAGAATGTTAGAAGTGAATGTGGAAAATGTGAGGCTGAGAAGAGAGAGAAGGTTGTGGAAGTGTACCCAATTTGTCACGCCACAAAGTTAAGTTTTCTAATTGGTGAAAGCTTATTGTAAAGTGAAGACGGGACTCATCTGCGTGCAGATCTCTCTTTTGGGGTTTCTTATCCTGTTCTGCTGAAAAGGAAAGTTAAGCTGAATGTACTGCTCCTGCCTTATAGTCCTTGCATCTCCTCATTGTAAGTCTGTTCATAGAATTGGTTCTTATCATTTATCCTTACTTTATTTGTGCTGCGTCTCCCGTCTTGCTCACACAACGCTTTGTTCTGCAATTAGACAATAGTCTCCGTCTATCTATTTGCGAACATCTGAAAATCTGAATCTTCTCCACTCCATAGCTCTTCAGATGTGCAATAAGCTGTTCCGTGTAGAAATAGAAGTAGAACGAAAGGATTTCTGTTTTCTCCCACTGAGCAGAGGTCTTGTGACACAAACACAACTTAACTGAACAGAAAGGCGTCGCTGCTCAGTATTCAAAGACTTTTGTTTGATTTTCGAAGGAGTAATTGTTTTAATAGATCTCCAAGGAATTCTCACTAAACTTAAAATCATTTCTTCTCTCAACTTTGAATTCCGTCTCTTGTCTATAGCCACTTCTCCCTTGTCATTACCGTCGCCTATATACATTTACCTATACTTAAATAAATGAATTAGGTCAAAGGTTTGTGCTCATCCTAAGTTCTAGTCAGCATTGATTGGTCCTCCTTGAATTTCATTTAACTGCCCTGCTAACGACGGCACTAACCAACAAAGAACTCAATTACTTTACTACATGTGTAACATAAAGGTTCAACCTAATGCTGTTCACCTATTATTCTGTCTATACCTTCCAAGTCAGTTCAATTATCGTGAAACGTGTGCAAAACTCAAATAGCTTAACTAAAATCGGAACATTTCCACCAAAACACGTAAAATCTAGATAGTTCCACCAAAATAACTGTTTTCCCTGAACCCTTTGTGAAAAATATAAAATTACGTCATACAAAGTGTAAAACCAAATGATTTTATTACTTTTCTTTGTAAAAATGGTAATTAGGATCAATTACCGGCTTATTGAACGCAGTTTTTGTAATTATCTATTAATAATTGCTTTTAATCACAAAAAGCCACCCTGTTATTTGTATATAATAGAAAATGAATGATAATAAGAAAGTTTCACATGTAAAAAGGGAGACCGCCAACGAGACTAGACCACAATAATTGCACTTGATTGTACATGACTGAATTGTTATTACTTTCGTGTGGTTAGGCAAGCGGACGGAACCTATAATGTACAAGCATTCATTTCGAGCAGACGGTGCCTATACTTTGTGTGTGGTCGGCTTGATTGGTGATGTTAACTTAATGCTCTCAATTAGCTGAACCTCATAATTTAGTTTCTTCTTCCGTCCTATTTTTATCACTATCTATTTAATTGAAGCGAAAAATGGGCAAAAACTCTATACCGCATTGTCAGTCAAAATGTTACCTGTAAATGAAAATTCAAAGCTCAGGTCTGAATTAGGCCTTACAACAAAAAGTATTTTATAACTGAACTAATTATGGATTTTTATTGAGATCGTTTGAGTCGGCAAACAAATTTCGTTAATGTGTTTCCTCTGTTCGCATTCACATATTCACATCGTATATTTATTTAGGTATAGTTAGTGTTTCAGTCACTCCTGCTTTCTCCAAAAATAGATTTTATCGTTATTACGATGGAAAAATGGGATTTTGTATGTACTTACTCTACGCATGTATTTGTATTTGCTGTATTTACGTAAGTGTATTTCATGATGACATGAAACATTGCAAATTGAATTTTAAATGTAGTATATATATTATTTGTAATGGAGACTTGACATGACACAGTAACAAAAGGTATTAGCAAGTACTAATTTTCTTTGTTCTCTTTGAGTTAGCGCTCCTTTGTTTGCATACGCCTAGTAATTTGCATATTAGATAGGTAGTTGAAAAACTCGTAAATTCGAAGCTATGATTAAAGTTGAGTGTTGGTTTAAAAATGTGTCCATTGTGATGAGAGAGGTTAGAGTTCTGTGTGTGTACAGTGTACAAGTGTACATATGTATATAGTTCATTCCTACGACTACTGACATGGTTATTTATATTAATGGAATTTGCAGAGACATAGAGACTTAATTAACAGTGATTTTTAAGATGAGCAAGTATTTCCGGTCTGATTCTGAATTATTTAAAAAATCGTTTAATGAAAGTAGCGAAAATAGTTATTTGAGTAGTTCTCGGTATGAACATGTTCTACATAAAGTAAAAATGGAGTCCCACAAGAAACAGCAATAAAGAAACATGACCAAAGCCTGTCTTCGAGAAATTCGCATAGGATTTTTCTTCCCATTGATCATTTGCAGTTTTTATAAGAGCATCCTGTTTTGGTTTCGTTCTCCCCTCACCCTCACCTCTGCGAATTTAAGAAACAATGAAAATCACGATTACTCTCACTCTGCCTAATCATATCACATTAATCTCTCCTTTCCTAATGTTCAATTCAATTGAAGCTTTTCAACCTACTTATATTCTGATTCCATTGTCAAGTGGGAAAAGTCATTTCAAAGTTTCCAGAGTTTCCACATTCATTATTCCATTATTACACACTAAACCAAACACCAAGGTACATTACTCTGGAGATACCCAGATTTTTAGAACATAACACCAAAAAATCATATTGTCTTGGTTAATGATCTACTCTACTAGGTTAAAAATACCGTCGCAATCACCACAATGATCACAGAGTGAATGTAAAAAGACGCTCATTGTCTTTCCATCTTCATTGTCTAATTTATTGTGTTGAGACGTTCAGCTCATAATTATCTTTTCAAGGAAAAGAATTCCTGGGTGATGTTTACGAAAGATATGATGTATCTACTAATTAAGAACATCTAAATTCTCCAGTAGTAATGTAATGAGCATCAGTCCTTTCATGTCAATACGAATATTTCTCACTGAACTTGTTAACTTACTCACTTAACTGATCGGTACCTATAGAAAATAAACATACAACATTGTACACTATTACCATGAAATTTGAAGGAGAACTTGTCCTATCCATTGTTTAGAGTATGCTTATTTCCCAACAAGTTCTTTTGGACACGTGGGAAATGGGGAAAATAATGGAAAATAGTGGGAAATAGAGGAAAATAATGGAAAATAGAGGAAAATAATGGAAAATAGAGGAAAATAATGGAAAATAGAGAAAAATAATGGAAAATAGAGGAAAATAATGGAAAATAGAGGAAAATAATAGAAAATAGAGGAAAATAATGGAAAATAGTGGGAAATAATGGAAAATAGAGAAAAATAAAGGAAAATAATGGAAAATAGAGCAAAATAATGGAAAATAATGGAAAATAATGGAAAATAGAGGAAAATAGAGGACAGTAATGGAAAATAGAGGAAAATAATGGAAAATAGAGGAAAATAATGGTAAACAGAGGAAAATAATGGAAAATAGAGGAAAATAATGGAAAATAGAGGAAAATAATGGAAAATAGAGGAAAATAATGGAAAATAGAGGAAAATAATGGAAAATAGAGGAAAATAATGGTAAATAGAGGAAAATAATGGAAAATAGAGGAAAATAATGGAAAATAGAGGAAAGTAATGGAAAATAGAGGAAAATAATGGAAAATAGAGGAAAATAATGGTAAACAGAGGAAAATAATGGAAAATAGAGGAAAATAATGGTAAATAGAGGAAAATAATGGAAAATAGAGGAAAATAATGGAAAATAGAGGAAAATAATGGAAAATAATGGAAAATAGAGGAAAATAGAGGAAAGTAATGGAAAATAGAGGAAAATAATGGAAAATAGAGGAAAATAATGGTAAACAGAGGAAAATAATGGAAAATAGAGGAAAATAATGGTAAATACAGGAAAATAATGGAAAATAGAGGAAAATAATGGAAAATAGAGGAAAATAATGGAAAATAGAGGAAAATAATGGAAAATAGAGGAAAATAATGGAAAATAGAGGAAAATAATGGTAAATAGAGGAAAATAATGGAAAATAGAGGAAAATAATGGAAAATAGAGGAAAGTAATGGAAAATAGAGGAAAATAATGGTAAACAGAGGAAAATAATGGAAAATAGAGGAAAATAATGGTAAATAGAGGAAAATAATGGAAAATAGAGGAAAATAATGGAAAATAGAGGAAAATAATGGAAAATAGTGGGAAATAAGAAAAAATAATTTGGAAATAATTGAAAATAAAGGGACATAATGAGAAATAGTGGGATACGACGGGAAGCATTGAAAAATAGTGGTAAATAATGGAAAATTGAAGGAAATAATAGAAAATAGTGGGAAATAATGGAAAATAGTGGGAAATAATAGAAAATAGTGGGAAATAATGGAAAATAAAGATAAATGATGGGTAATAGTGGGAAATAGTGGCAAATAATAGGAAATGGTGGGTAGTGTGTTTTAAGCGTAAAAACTGGTTTTTGGTTTCATTTCGTACTATTTTAAGTTTTCGTTTTCTATAGCGTATTGTATCCGAGTTTTCCCGATATGGTAAATGGGATATTTAGCTATAGTTGTATTTCTCGCTGGAAAGTGAAAACCTTTTAGTGCTGGTTTATCCACACTAACATTACAATAATAATAATACGTAATAGTAGTAGATAGCCGTGTATTGTTTAACATATGAAGTAACATGTGTGAGTGCTGACTTAACTAATGGAAAAAAGTGTTAAAGGAGTTTTTCGTTTTTTCAAAGGAACCTTTTCCCTTGGTTTGAATTGAAATTTGAAATGCGCTAATGAGAAGTTTGGTTTATCAACCTTTATTAGCGAGAGTAGAACTGTAATAAATATATTTGTGTGTTGACTACACATTATTGCTTGGTTTATAGTTTATAGTATGCTACTTGTTGCGAATTGAACAAAATAGTGATTGTAAGACATGGTAGCATGTAATGAAGATAGCTATAACTTATATTCCGTGGAAATGATATAGGTGGTTTAGCTGCTTTAAAAATAGCAACTTGTTATAATTCAACTCATTGTTCTTAAGTAAATGTAGCTCTGAAGCTGTATTTAAAAATGAAGCTGTTTACATTAGATTATTGCATTAAACTTCCATACATTTCATGTCGTGAACGCTTTTTTAGGCCATTCACTTGACATTTTTGTGGATCCACAGGGTTATGTACGTTAACAAGCAACAAATGTCTACCAACTGCTGAGCCCTGCTTTTCCCTCGGTATTATACAGCCTAATCTGCACTAAGAATGTATACAAAGTAATTAAACCTTTATTCGTCCCATCATAAGACGAAAATCATTCTAATCCTTTCTCCTCTAGATTTATTGTACATTTCCTCCAGTGGAGCCGTAATACATATTATTTATCTTTATTGTATTCCATAGGTATACCGTGTACTGCAATAGGGTTCAAGTTCATCTCTGAATAATTTTTACTCTCTTTATCTATACGAAGCCAGCCAAGTCAACAGCACAACTACGTATAATATAAAATTGCTTGTTACTTACGTAAAAACTTACGAACCAGTTTGATTTTTTCAGTATGGGGATAATTCTCTCGTTTCTTGTTCGTTCTATTGTAAAGCAAATGCCATTATTACCACTACACTCTATACACAATAGGATAAGTACCTACAGAGTCTCTAAGCATTAACAATAAGGAATATATTTATTGTACCTTTAATAGTGATATTTTTGTTATTTAGCGTCTTGAGACGTCTTGTCCTACTGTCTTCGCAAATATCTTTTACATTGTTCTCACTTCTCCATATTTTATTCACATTTGACATGACACAACAACCCAATGCCTGAATTCACTACACTAGTAAGGAATTATCAGTATCAATACTGGTGCAACCTTGTCTTTATACAAACAGGATTTTCTGTAATAGTACTAGTATTAGTACAGGGTCGTCTTAAAGTATAGTTGAACACTTATCTTTATCGCGTAAGGCAGGAGCTGCAGATGAAAGAAGATCATCAATATCAAAGCCACCTGAAATCGTGAGCACATTAACCATTAGCGTTGTTATTTATATAAATAATGCTTATCTAAGGAATAAATGCCTCTTTCAATGGTTGCGATGAGGAAAATGGAAGCAGCATGTGGGGCTATCCCTATTTACATCATTACTCACTTACCTTATTGGTGCACCTCATAACTTTGTCAAGATACAATGTAATAAACTCTTTTACTACTCAACCTATCAGTTATGCAAAAGGCATACGCAGTAATTGATAATACTTGTAAATTGTAATTGTTGGACTTTCAGTGAATATATTTGCATAATGCAAAATCAAAGATATTATTCCTCTCTGTTTTAAGACATTAAACCATTAAACTATGTTAGTAATGGTTTACACTGGTAAATAGCAAAATAGAAGAGTAGACAGTCCTATTTGTTAATTGCATGCATTAAGCTACCCTAATGGACATAGTCCACTCTAATTTATTCTCGTTTCTATTTTGTAGAGTTGTAAACCCAACATCAAGTTCCTTTTAACGGCCTACCCAGAATCAACTTGGGTGCGCACATTTTTATGCAATTACAAAAATATTTATAAATAATATGCACTAATTCATAATTCTGTAAAAATGTGTATCTAGAATCTATTACACTCTCAATTCGTCCTTATTCACTTATCTTTATTTCACCACAACTTTTTTCACTAATGTGGCACCTGTTCCGATTATTGTCCAGCTTTTGCCACCATGCTTTGTATTAAACACATAAAATCAGGTAACTATTATTTATGTGATAAGAAAATCATTTTTAGTTCTGTATATTGATGCGAAAATAATATTGATACGTTCTAATATTTTTATTTATACAAATTACAGATTCATTTTCTCCCTGACGCATCTTTATTTATTTTATTTTCTAATTTTTCATTTTTATATTATTTTCTCGGGAAAAGAATACTGAATTTGGGAAGTTGTGAGTTTAGTGAAGATGTTTAAAAGTGTGCAGGGTGAGTTGGAATTATTTTTTGGTGGGTGCCTAATTAAAATATGGATATTTTAATTTACCTGGTTCTGTGAGTTTTTCTTGTGTTAAGAAATGTTGGAATGGAAAGGATGGATTGTGAAAGTAAAGTTTGAAGAGAATTGAATGGGTGAGGATTTGAGATAAGAAGGGCAAAGGAAAAGTTAGTGCATTGTCGAATATGGTGTGTCTTGGGGCTTCTGAAAATCTTATTCCTGGAGATTGCACACAAAACATCTCATTCATCTGAAACTCTTGTACTATGCTACACAGTAGTATTTAGTTTCTTTGAGTATTAGTTTACTTAGTGAGGTTTACCTATACGCAATAATAAGTTTCTTAAAGCCTTTAAACCCCGTTTGGTTGAATTTCCTTTTTATGTAGGAAAACATAAATAGTATAGTTAGAGTAATTTAATACTATGTGTGTAATATATGTGTGCTGGAAACATTATGGACTATATTGGGTATCTTGTGTTTTATTAGCACTTTAAGGGAGTTTTTACGAGGGAGCATGTGATGGGATGGCATAGTCTGGTTTCGCTTTAATGTCTTTTCCCATGAATCTCAATTGAACGCAATACAATGCAGGCATTCTTATCAATTTCAAACATTTATTCCCCGAAGGACACATAAAACACAGCTGCTTTATTTCCGCATATCCAAATCATAACCTACGCCTACACTGTTGCAGTCTTCATTCAACTTTTTATTAATAGACCCGCAACTATAATCTCTGCTCCTTTATACTTACGAAACTAATAGAAAATATACAAAAATTGGGTTATATTCATTCATTAGATTTCTTATTCCAGGATTCTCTTCATTGGAAAATAATTTAACACGTTTTTAAAATACTGTATTGATAGTTCAGTTGAGGATTTTCTATTTTTACCAGTATACCTACTTTCGCAGACATCGATATTCCGTGGTTGCCAAATAGTACGTAATAAATGCCTTTTCCAAACTAATGTACCCTGTCGAATATTTTTTGCATTTTAGCAAAAATCTTGTTTTATACCAAAAAATTCTACAATAAATGTCCATAAATATTTATCGTCGAATAATGTACTTTTTGCACAAAGTGCTACTTTGTGCAAAACTAGGGTTACTTTTACCAAAACATGAAAGTTTTTCTGAATATGTAGTAAATTAGTTGTAAAAAAGTATTGCTTGAGTCTGTGAAATATTATATTCCTCATTCAAAGTTAGTATAGGCTTAAGTATTCACTATTATCATAGAAAGACTCATGAATATTCACAACTTGTGCCTAAAATGCTGTATAATACACTTTTTTGGAAAGGTCACGTAGAATAGATCAGATTGTTAAGCTGACATTGATATGTAGAGGAAGTACTGTAATTTCCTGATGGTACATATAATATGAAATCTAATCAAAAGAGACATGAATCCAAATTGGCCATTCACTAGTTCTGCTTGCCATTTCATTTGGGAGCTTTAGGAATCGAAATAAATAGAGAGAAGCCTCGATATTCAATTTCTAAGGAGTCTGAAGAAAGGAAGGGTAATTTAAGTCACAAAAAATATTCTATTCGTCAAAATGTAGTCATTCGGGAGCAAATAGGTATAGTTTGAATTAGATTTGGTTCAATTGCCGTAAAATGGCATTACTTTGCATAGCATTTGATGGAAATAAAAGTCTATCGCTTCACTTGACTTCTGGTAGACTCTTCCTTCGTGTCCTCTATACTTATAAGCCATGCCATCCGGAATAATGCAATTTCATCACACTCAATGAGAAATATTTTAGAAACGCAACTTTCTCGAACGCCTTTTCCTAGCAAGGAAGACATAAATAGATTCTCATTCATTCCCTATGACATCTGATATACCAATTCAATAGTGCATGCTGATATATAATATTACTTTTACAAATTCTGCAGCTCTGTACGCCCACGCATGGTAAAAAACGTTGCGCAATCAAAATCTAAACTTTTAAGTATATTCCCGATACATTTCTCAAACATAATTGCACAAATTGTTGCGAATAATAAATCGAACAATAATTTCTCGAAACTTTCTGGTAATTACATGAAAGATATAAAGATTTGTAATGATAATAAATGTTTTGTAAAAGCCGTCACTGGGAAATTAATTTGAAATGTATTTTTGAAAAGATTTATTGTGACTGTGTTGCTATTGAGTAAAAAATCTGCTTAGGACTGGTTTTTCGTGATATATTGTCTTGTTAGAGTATTTTCATGTATTTTGTCAGAGGTTTAAATATATTGCTGATTTTACAATGATAAGATGTGTGCATTTTGGGTTTACAAGTGTGGAGTAAATTGACAAAGGAAGAAATGGTGTACAAATAGAAGGAATGGAAGCGGAGCGAGTGGAGAACGAAGTCAAGTCAGTGAAGAAACTTATTATCTGTAGCTGTGTCGTGAGAAGGAAAAACATTTGATGCATGTATGTATATTTTGTACACAATGTATAACTACTGTAACCGTCATTGGGGTAGCTGTATGCTGTGTGCACATATGATAAGTATTTCTGTGGACCGCATCCTTCCTCATCACATGTGAGTGATCTAATTTATTAAGTGACAAAATACTGGGTGATAAATTTGCTGGGTGGATAACTCCTGTGACTCTCATTCTATTTTACGGAGTCTGGTGGAAGAGTCGGGGAGACAAGGCATGATGCACAAAACATAACATAACACTCCTCCTCTCTGCATAAAAAGAAGCGATGCGGATCGACGAAGAAATTCTCGCAGGAGAAAGTAAAGTGAAAGTGAAAGAAAGTAGGAGATATCAAAGCAATGGGATAAACGAAAGAGAAAATGCGTAAAAAGTTCTCGAAAGGTCTATGACCAGAGGGAAAACGGATATTCCCCTGAACTAAAACTACTTAGGGCACAATGCAGATAGCTAGCTACGCTCACGGAAGATAAGAGCCACAGTTCACTCCACATCACCTTCACATCACACACATTCACACACATTTACTTGACTTATTCCAAAAACTCCTCCGTAGTTATCCTTTTATTTACTTTCCCTCTTTCAAAGGGAATTTCACTTTAAAGACGATCCACTGATTGTATCTCTAAGCCACCCAACTTCGTACTTTTTCTTTAAATCAACTTTCCCCCAACATTTATCAGAATCTCTTTGTAAATACTTTTCCTTACACGTGTCTTTACAAGTACCTCATACTTTTCCGCATTCGTGAGATATGTGATATGTGTAGAACATGCCGATCGCAAATACCCACGATTTATTTAGTAGAACATTTGTGTGTAAGTTAAGTATCCTTTTAATTGCAGAGTTAAGTTAGAAAATGGAAAATTAAGGTAATCATAAGGTACCATCTGATTTTCCGCAAATTGCTCTTTTCTTTTTTCGCATATTACCTTTTTTTGTATTTCGTTACTTTTTACTTTTATTATATTAGTTACTTTTGGAATTTGTAATAAATGTGTTGCAGCAATATGGAAAACCCAATGTTATGTGTGGAAATAAAATAATATTCTTGTGGTGGCAGTGATGAATGACAGTTGTGACAAAATAGTATTATTATATCAAATTGATTATACTTGAGGAAAAATTACAATTTTCAAAAACTTTGGATAGCTGATTGCTTTTTCTGTACGAAGATATTAATCTCGTAATTTCCTGTCTTTCTTTGTCCTAAATAAATAAATCTTTGCATAAAGTGTTTCGTCTAGTTTACCAACAATAAAGTATTCTCGATATAGTATCATGTAATTTAGATCTAGAGCTTTAGAAATATTGAGCGTTGAGTTGAAAAACGTTATTGTTATTCTAGGCCGCGTATATTTTCTGCAGCTAAAGGCTGTATATAGACATGCTATGCAAAGTTTGTAATATTTGGGCCCCAAAAGTCCTGTTCGCAGAATATCTTTCTATTATATTGCGATAGGAGTATGATCTTTTACACTTTCTCCGGAGACGTTAATGATCCTCTTGTTGGGTTGCACAGCTTCATTCTGTACACGTGTTAGTTTGGTTACTGTATGATGAACCTAATTTTTTACAGTTAGTCCCACTGGATTCTGAGTGCTCTCGACGAAAAAAACACGCGTGTAAATTCACAACGCACCGCTTAAATATTGAATTTGTTTCTTTTTGTTTTCCCCTACAGGGAAACTATTTCGATAAATTCATATTTGAAGGTAAACTCATCAGTTCACCAACAATATCTACAAATACATTATAAATTTATAAGATCATATACCGTAAATTCGTAATATTTCATACGGGGGAACTATTTTGTTCGTTTTTGCA
This sequence comes from Yoshiicerus persimilis, assembly GCA_020352615.2. Lineage (NCBI taxonomy): Eukaryota > Metazoa > Arthropoda > Collembola > Entomobryomorpha > Tomoceridae > Yoshiicerus > Yoshiicerus persimilis. Next base: position 3,902,427 of record CM036944.2, on the reverse strand, counting down.
GAAAATATTATGATTCAACACTACCCCCGAGGGGACTATTGAACTATTCTTATAAATTCGGTACATTGCGAACGGGGGAACTATTTTCCAACTTTTTGACAGAAAATACGCTTGAAACAATACTACCCCTGTGGGACTGATAAATACTGTACATATAAAGTAAAAAATCGGTTGGTACTATAATGCGAATGAAAATTGGCGTTGGTTGTAAGTGTAATTATGTTTGAGTATTTTGGGATGAGTGACTGGAGATTGAAGAGGGAAAGGAAAGCAAACAGAAATATTATATTAGGGAGTAGAGACTAGAAGAATTTCGTGTACCACGTTCTTGATAAATTACCCAGAGTCATTTTTTGTGCCGAGTTGAGTTGTGTGACAATTTTTCTTTGGAGCTAACGGAGATGTGAGGAGAGTGGACGTGCAATAACTGTGAAAAGAATGAGAGTGTCAGAAAGTGTCATGTTCGCCCATCAGGTTAGCCTGTACGTTGTGTGATTGCCAGAAGGATTCAACACAGTCGCATCAGTATCATTTCAACTCATATAATTCATGATGCGGAACAGAGGAAGCGAGTCCAAAGAGAAATGATTGAGACCTGGATCGTGCAGTTAGCACTACAGGGTATTTCCCCTCTCCCTATTCTCACTACTTCTAGAAAGCGTAACTAGTAGTTGTCCTTGCCTTGTTCTCGCGACATTGTCACTTTTGTCATCGTCCAACTTGAATTTCCTTTCCCAAGATGAAGTGGTCCTGTCAAAATAGTCCAATCCAGACGGAGACCTTTCTTTTCTCATTTCTAAGATACTCCAATTTTCAATCTACTCTCAGAAAAACCAAAAATAATTGGGAACACCATTTATCTGGAAATCGGGAGAATACTTATTCCATTGCAATTTTGACTATGTACATATTTGGAATCCTGGAATGTTTACTTAGATTTGAGTAACTACAATCAATATGATATTTAATTGCATCTACATATTTTGAAAACTCGTAAAAGAAAAAAGTCGCTATATTTCTTATTATGTAGTAAATTGAATATAATTTTTGTACTAAACTGTAAAACTTATATAAAATTACATTACCGCTATCCTCGGGTGGGTTACACAGAAGATATAGCAAACGGAAAATCTATTTAATAAATAATGCATTTAATAAAATTTAATATAATTTTTAAAATGGCTTTAAGCTAGGTTATTTTTGAACAGTTTAAATGGTTTAATGTAAATGTGGGCTCCTATTTTAGAAAAGAAATTCTACTGTTTCTAAAAATGGCTTGTACAAAAGATGTTAAAATTACTGAATTCATTTTTGTGCATTTAAAATGTAAATGAGTACACCTACTTCAGAAACTCCGTATTTCTTGAGGCGGAATTTTTATTTGTAAATGCCACTTGCGAAAAATCTGCAATCAATGCCAATCTTTACAACCTACAAAGCAGGCCTTTTCACAGTAAAAGTAATTTTTTAATGCGTGCATGAAAATTAAAACTGAATGAATACGAATTTACGTGTACATGTTACGCGTGTACTTATACTATAAATGAAAACAGTAAGTGATCCTGATATAAGTTTTTTGTGTATGCTTGAGAATAGTTTTGTTGGTATGTTGAGTATGATTTGGCTTAGAGTTTTAGATTTGGAGCAAGAGAACTTTCATTGACGCAGTACGTGGAGTGGCGATGAGTGAAGCAATGAGAATTTGCAGTGTGGATGCCGTAGAGTACAGTGAGATTCTAATATACCGCAGCATAGGTACGTAATGCAAAAGTTTGCGACCTGCTTCTAATAAATGTATATTGTGAGCTGTTAAGCACATACAAAAATGAATTAGAAGCATGTCGCAAATTTTATCACCACATTCCCTATGCTGCGGAACTTTTGTACCTCGCTGTAGAAAGTGTCTGACTGAGCTGAGGATGTCTGAATCCCTTGTGGCTGTATCTATGTATATAATTACAAGTTACGATGCGTTACATCATTACGTGATCCAACATTTCACACTTCACATCCCCTTGACTCTTGTTTTGGGAAACCCTTTGCTTGTCTTACGTTCTTTGCTGTAACTTGAACTCTGTCTTTATTTTCTACTCTTCTATTTTCTAGGCTACTACCATTTTGACAGCTTCCCTTCCCCTACTGCTCATGAATAGAAGAGTAACGAAGGAAGCTCCTCAAAACTCACAATGAAGTCAAGTCGCTTCCACTTCAATTCAGCCACACTATTCTCTATTTACGCAACGAAAAGGAAACTATCCACACTTTTTACATTACCTATCTTCTCTTCAAATGGAATGTGAACAGGATGCACTCCTCTATGCGCTCATTCACTTGATGACCAAACTAAAACTTTATTTTTCCTTAACTTCACTTTTTTAAGTTACATCTCTATATAAGCAGGTGTTTTCCAAGCTTTTCTCATACTCACATGTGCTTTTATATTCTCAATTGTTATGTTTATTGTGAAAAGAACGTAGTAAAAACTATACATACGTAACTGTTCAGATAATTTGGCAGACTTTTGCGTAAGTATATACCGTCTAGGCTGAATTAAATCCCTATTCTAGTATAGGTCGTCTTTGAAGTTAAAGTACTGAAGTATTGCATAAATATATGCGTCAATATCGTTTAGGCTAAATTAAATTCAACTGGGAGGAGATTCATGAACGTTAATTAAATCCTCCTGGGAGAGAAGTGCAATTTGAAAATAAAAAAGTGACTTAATTTCCTAACTTATAAAAATAATTACGTACTATTCTAGAACTTAATGCATTTGTCTATGGAAATCCGATTTATTTACGTTAATGCAAATTATTGCATTAATTTAGACCTATACGCGACCTGGAGCTACACTCCCAGATGGAAATAGTTTTAACACCTTAAATGATGAATTACAGGGTCATTAATGTGAATATGTCGAAAAGCTGAAAGAAAAATAATTTCCCTGGGGATTTAATTGAAGAAATAGGGTGTAAGCATTTGAGGGTAATAGATGTATTAACACTATATGAAAAGATTGAATAGTGTATGAAGTTGGGGACTGCGTTTGCGGATGGAGATATAAATTTATAGGGAATACCTTTAGACGCATTATCTTGGCGATAAGATCGTATAATAAAAGCTGTTAGTATCTTTCTGGTATTCCTGTTTGTTCAGCGTTGCATGAACCACAAAAAGTTGATAGTGGTGAATGTTGAGCTGCACTCTTTTCTGTTTTGGGTGACATGGATGGGGAAACACCTTCTGTTCTCGAGCGGAAGTCATTTCCTTCCGTATGTTTTCGATACTCCCATTCAGTGAATTCCGAGCGGAATTATCATCTTTCTTCCCTCGTTTCCTTTGGCTCCGCTGATCTACAATTATCGACTCCTTGCACCACGCCAGCCAACTCTTAAATGTAGCAGAATGCATTTCAAATAGATATGCTACCCTACAGTGAGATTCTAAAGTCACGCAACATATGCACCCGGTGCTAAAGTTTGCCACATGCTTCTAATGCATATGCAAGTGTGTTTAAGAAGCTAGTCGCAAAAAGTTTAGTACCACATGCCTATGTTGCGTGACTTTTGAACCTCACTGTATTACTGCTCCGAATGGCATATAAATGCTGATGGTAGCAATAATCATAACATCAAGTCTCGTCTTCATCGTAGGTCTGATTTGTGTTACTGCTGCACTTTGTATAGCTATCTATCTCGCCCTTTCCTATCCACTCAATTCCCCTATGCACCACTCCACAATACAATACGATACAATTTGACAGATCTAGGACAGAATACAACTTAACTTCCCTATTTACACTGCAGTGTGTATTCTGTTTTTCATTTCAGATACCATACCACTGGAACAGTCTGTATTATAACAATATTCCTGTTTACATTCATATTTAGTCTACTGTATCGCACATTTGCAAATAATTACATTCCAGTGGTCAGGTCAGGTCAATGGCTGCCACCATTTCATTTCCCACAACCAAAATTTCACGCTTTACAGCTCCCACAACCCTTTACCTCTTAAAATTGTACATGATTGTACCTAGCGTTCCAAAAATCCATATAGAAATAAAAAGACGCTAATTTTATTCCACCGAAAAATAATTACTTCCCATAACCAAAAATCCTCATTTTTTCCATATATTATGTGGAATAATCAATTTACCATAAAAATATTATTTTACCATAAGAATCGTCACTCAAAACAAGAAAAATCATCTTCCCGTAAGCTAAAATGTTATTTTGCTTTGTTCCCCTAAGTTTTGTTTATCATCGTATTACATTTAATTAACATAATTAAATTTTCCTCGTAATTAATGTAAAATTTACAATCAAAAAGTTATTTAATTATCCTTTGGGAAACTGTGTACAATGTGACAACATTAGATATTCTGTGCTGAGCCGCACGTGTGTCTACGCGTGGACAAATGAACTCTGCTGAAAATAGTTCGTACGCATACATTATGTAATAGAAATGCGAATGGAGAGAAAGTCGGACATCCCAATTAGAGTTCACAAAAGGCGACCAGAGTAGCTGTGTGTAAACATGATAGAAGTAGTAAAAACTGTAAAGCGTATCGTATGCTAGGAAAGCACACCACAAAGTGTACTTGGATATAGAATGGCTTTTCCCATCTGTCCAGAATTATTTGAATTGAGCGTAGAACAAGAGAATGAAGTGAAGTGACTGGAGAGAGAGCGAATTGGTTTGCCAGAGAAAGCGGAGAAAGTGGATAAAAGGGAGTTATCCACTGTTTATTCCATTCACCCGTATAGTTGATAGTGTGTCACACACAAACTCTACATCGGAGTCACACACGCCAAAGTCAGAAGAGGAGAACACAATGGACTGTGTGCCGCACAACACACCAGAAAGAGAAAACAGTTAAATGCACAATAGTTACATCAGCATTCGACTATTTCTGTCTAGACTTCGTTTCTATTCAAATAACCTGTCATCACATTTATGTATTCAAGTTATGCATAATTGCGGCAATACACTCCACACACTTCAAACTATCCACACGCAAAACTGTGCGGTTAGTATACATGAAAACACAAAATAGGTCCGCAATCTCCAGTGTTAACTCTGCGACAACACAATAGAAATCAATTATTGTGCTCTATAAGAAACCCTTCTATTGTTTTATTGTACTTTTGTTTTGTACGCATTTAGGGTAGATAATTATTCAGGTTGTATAAGCATAAATGTGCTAAAACTACCATGTGTAAAGATAAACATACTAGGTTAGGTATTTTGCATGTGTAAGCATAAATACTAGATTAGAAAACCTATGTTGTATGTGTATTATCATTAGATGTCTGAAAATGTTCAACGCTCACTAGAGATGTCGAAGGGAACCCTTAACCCTTAAGGGAACCCTTAACCATCGAGGGTTTTTCGAGGGAAGGGACTAATAATTATTTATAAGGGGCGGACAAGGGAAGGGCTTGTCCGCCCTTCCCTTCCAACCAGCCAGAGTAGCTCGGTCTGTAGAGCGGCTGACCAAAACTCAGCTTAACTTGCCTTTGCTTCTCTAGCGGCCCTAGGTTCGAATCCCAGGCCGGCTGGTTGGTTTTCACTTTGGCTCGGTGTATTAGTACGGAAGTGAATGACCGTGGAGGGGGTGGATTGAGTTCCATAAGTACCGTAAGAAGTCGCCTCACTCCTAAAGTGCCAACATAGTTCTATAGGCTTAGTACGCTGCACTCATATCTGGCACGAGTGTCACTTCATTCCTTGGCAAGGCAGACTGACAGCCTCGGCCATCATAAGTCTGTTAAAACGGGATATAAATTCACCTTGCCTTTATTCTCAACCTGAGAAAGGAGACCTTAGTCTTCTGGCGGAAGAAGCAGGGGGTGCGTAAGTATCTCTCTGATCAGGAGCCGTGCGCTTCTGAGGTGCCAATTAAGATGACTATAAAGCCGAACTTTTTAACTTGGATTCCAATTTTCAACCCTTTAAGGGTTGAATAATTGGTTAAATTAAAATACGCGGGTTTGCAAGGGTTATGAATTTATTTAACTTCATAATTTATTCCTTGTATAAAACATTATAGATTCTAATGTAAAAAGAAATGCAAAATTGGGCAATGAGCATAACATTTTACCGAACACGCGCACCTGCAAACTACCTTTACTTAAGTATTTTATGCATTTCCTACTCTTCCACGTGCTTAGATAAACTAGACAGCTACTACCAGCATATTGTACACATTGTACACACATTGTTGGAAACAACCAACTCGATCTGTTATCCTAAGAATTTGAACGTGTATTTTATGCTTCCGGTTTGACTCTTTCGTCAAAGGGAACTCGCCTTGACCCTTGAAATTTATTTCTGCATAGAAGCAAATGAGTATTTAATATTGCAATTTTTTGTTTTCGTCTGTTATGGGGTACAGACGAAAACACAATACCATGCAACATACAATCTGACTACTATTGTGGTGAATAAAATCTTACTGTCTTTTCAGAACTACATAAAGATTTTTTTAAATTTTACACAAGGGTTAGCAAGGGTTGATGGTCATATTTGCAAGGGTTGAGGGTTGGGGCGTAGACGGGCAGGGTAAGGGCAAGGGTTGTGCGGGCCGCTGGTGAGGGAAGGGTGAGGGTACAAAAATTTTGGAGTTTCGACATCTCTAACGCTCACTCAACGACAATTTTAATTGTATGTCTATTCTTGTTTATTACTTTCATATTTCTTTTTGTTAAGATTAGGTATATAAACCGTGTATTTGGACAATAAAGATCACTTCTTGTTTGAAGTCACTACTTGTTAATGAACAGTCAAACCCGAGCTAACGGCTCTTGTGCTTCTTGCGTTTTAACAGCTGCCATTTAAATGCGCCACCAAAAAACTGAAAATATCACCAATAAAAAACCTGGATGTTCCACCAATATATGAACTGGCCACATTTATATGATATAGCTAGATAATTCGTTGCTCAATGCCAGAAAAATTTAACTGAAATTGCTATACGTTTTGTAAATTTTGCCAACATTGTAATGCATAAAATTATTAAATTAATAAAACTTGTGGCAATTTCAGTTTTAAAGGTGGCCAGTTCTGTTTTTCTGGCACTGACTAGCTATATCACCTAAAGGTGGTCAGTTCACTTATTTAGGTGGCACTTTCAAGTTATTCATTGGTGATACTTTCAGTGTTCTTGGTGGTGCATTTAAATTTATCCCATATTTATAGTTCCTCAGTTTTGTGCTACTTGCATAAAACAACGTAGGGAAAGTACTTTACTAATAATAAAATGTACATTTAGGGAGCGAGACAGGAAAAGGAGAGTAAATGTTCAACTCTCCATGTCTTCTCACACGTCAACGTCAATTCACTATTCCCACAGGACTTTCTATGTAGTAGTAGTTCAGTTCAGCCAAAGGCAAAGTCAAGTCCTTTGTAGCTCGCTCTCTAATACAATTTCATGTTCTACACATTTTATACAGTACAAATATTCCGAACATACATATGTTGCCACTACAATGCATTACAATGCACTCGCACACTCCAAATGCTCTACCAGTCACAACAGACAAGAATTCCAGTAAAAGTTTACATTGCCTTTCTCCACATGTAAATTTCAAATGTGTGTCAAGTGAAGGTAGCTCCAGAATAGATTATGTTGTCCAGACATACTTCAAACTTTCACTTTCTTTCTCATCAAATCATTCTTTTACACTTTGCGTCGTACAATCTATGTACTCCAAGGAAATACGGAAAAAGTATCCACCTTTCTTTTTCTGCAATGTACGATTTCTGTTTCAGTTCCAAGATAATGTGAACAAGAAATATTGAGCATTTTTGACAATTTCATAATTTGTATTAATGAAAGAAATGGTTGGACTCAAATCAGATAGAAATCTTGGAGAAAGTTTACGTTTCTCAAAACTTTCCTTTTTGTAATATTTATCATACAATATCATACTAACAAATCGATTTGCATGCAGAATTTATATTCATGGTCTATTGCCTTAGGTATTTTAGACTAAATGACGAACAATAAATCCTACAGCTTTTACTTATTTATAAGAGTCCCATAGACAAATTTACTTGATAACTTTCTTTACGAAAAATGCTTAAAATCGACTTGCTCATGGAAAAATGATTATTATAGTTGGATAAATGCAATTCGCAATAATTATATGCTTAGTCTTGCTCGGCCAAAATAAATAGTGATGATAATAAAAGTTGGATTATAGAGAGAATGAAGTCCTTGACTATTTGAGTGAAATTAGATATTGCCTGGAACTGTGTCTTATGTTAACTTTGTGTTGATAAGTTAGAAGAGCTCTCTTTTTGTAGAGTTCTTTTAGAATTTGGGAATACCCAGTGGACGAGGGGGAAGGAATTCTCTCCGCTGGCACAAAAGCTTTGCTTGGCCTTAGAAATGAGGAGAAAGAGAAAAGCAAACTGAGAGTTTAGGAAAGAAAACCAAAAAGCAATCCGACATGAAGTCTAAAAGGAAGTGGCCTATATACTGAATACTGAATAAGTAAATATAAAACAAAATCTACACAAAGCAGCGACTGCGGTACAATGACAGGGATAATGAAAAATAAAGAGCCAACTAGGAAAAGCTTTCTTCATTTGATATTTGTCTCTGAGAATGAATGCTGCTTTCGCTATTTTTCTGTCATTTCTGACACAAGTTGTTACGAATTCAGTAGCGTGAACTTGAACAGCTTCTCAGTTGCCCCACAGATAGGATAGCATACACCAGTGTCGACAGCATTATAAACGCAATAATTAAATTAACTCCATAAATAAATCTACACAAAGAACTGAAAAGCTTCTTTGAAGGCTGACATTAATATTTCATCAAACGACATTTCTTTGTAAGGCTAATTCTTTAATTTAGTTATTCAAATTATAACTAACCTACTTTTTAAGCACTGCTAACCTTATTGTGCTTGCATAAAACAAATATGAATGTATTATTATCATGAAATTGGCGCAGTAAACTTGCGAAGTGCTTTAGTTAGGTACTACTGCAAGCTATTTAATATTTTTCAGTGATTTAAATGAAAATTTTCAATTTTTTTTACAAGATTGAAAGGAATTTTTCTGCAGGAATATTTAACTCCATTATTTTATTAATCTTTTTGTCATTCGTCGGTAGCTTGTGTTTAAATGTACAAGTTCATTGGAAAAATTCATTAAGAATACAAAAATGAATCTTTAAATAAACCCGAAAAAGTATTTATTAAGTTTGACACAATTTGCGTTACGTAGAATTTTCCCAAAAATATTGACTTTCAATTTCACGGTCCTTTTATCTAGACTGGAAAAGTAGAGCGGGAATCATTGCTGAACGGAATTTGTAAAAAGAGAATACTGTGGACTGTCCTGTCAAGTGAGGTTATTTTTCTTATTTTTCTCCGCCATTTCCCTAAGTGTCTTTAACCCCTCGACAACAGCGTCCTCGACAGCGTCTCTATTGTCTGGGGGAAGTTTCTTTGACTTTGCAGAGTGATTTTGAGGATCTCCTCTGTAATATTCAAAGGTAGGCGGTGGTGGGATTTCAGTGCCACATTCTCTTTTCCAATCTTCGCTGGATTCGGGAGCAGGAGCGGGCATCTCATCTTGAATCCGTCTCGGTGGTTGTGGAAAGGAAGAAGGAGTATTTTCGGGTTGATAAATTCGTTCGGTTGGTCGTACAAAGTTTCCGTAGTTGTGAGCATAAGTTGGTCGGCCAGATGATGACGTTGGAGTGACAGTGGCACTTGGTTGAGGTTTATGAGGGTTCGATTTGGTGATTACCCGTCCATATTGGGAAGGGGGAGCGAATTGCTTATTCCTATCCTCTCTGCGGTCCTTCAGCCATTTTTCATCCAATTCGTCGAAGTTTGTTGGTTTCGGTCCGTACACTCCTGGTTTTCCGAAATCCCAAGGACGCATTTCAGGTTTGCTTTCATCTTTGTCTTCCCCAACTTTGCTGTCTGGATCCAAATTCACATCTTTGTCTTTTTCTGATTCATCCTCTTCATCTTCCTCTGACTTTTCATCTTCCTTTTGCGGAGGAAGGCCCAATCTCGCTCTTTTCCTCTCACGCACTTTTTTCAGTCGCTCTTTCAGCAACAATTTCCTGTGACCTCTCTCTTTAAGAATCTTCTCCCTCGTCCCCTCTGTCTCTTTACTTAATTTTTTCAGCTCATGAATTTCCTGCTCGCGCGTTAGATCATCCTTTGAGAAACCGTAAAATGCTACTCCGTGACTTCTCACCTCTGAAACAAAAAAAAACAAATGTGAACAAGAATTTCAACTAGGTATATAACATCTTTGAGTCAATAATTTCCTTAAATGCTCAACCAAATCAACCAAATGCCGATTTTCGATTTTCATTCCTTAAATCCAAAATAAATAAAAAATCATTATAGGTATTTGTGAACATTTGGAGCAACGAGTGAGTTTCCCATTATTAATACCACCATTAGCAGGAGGTGACATCCCGCTATGTCTTATAGCGTAGATTACGTTTCCTTCTCCGAACACATTAGGGAAAGAGGTTGTTGCCAATAGTTTGCGAAAGAAGTGGGATAGAAACAGAAGGATAAAAGGAAAAGCAAGTATTTGTAACTAACGGAGAAAAGAACTCTGGGAGAGCCGTTCGTCTCCATCCTGTTCAATCCTGTCTTGTCGGCTCCTTTCATTTCTCTTTCCATTTCTTAGCGGGGAGAAACAAAGCAGAGAAAGCTGAAGCGCCTACTCAATACATTAGCAGACCGCTAGAAAACATCAACTTCCACCGTTACTTAGCTTTCACGGACTTTCTCCCTTCCTTTCATTCTCTCCCGATTTTCTTCAGCTTCACAGCACACAAACGCATGCACATCACAACACAAACCAAACCACCACATATCTCTATTCCTACAACAATCACATTACAAATCCTTCTTTCGAACTAACCCGCATTTTCCTCTTCTAAAGAGTATAACCATTTCTATTTTCAGTTGGGGTAAACTAAAGAGGCATTCAAAAATCTTTCCAAGTTATCCAAAAACTTTTGATCATTTTTGGTCCCTATCAAAATCCTGAAAGATTTTTGGAATTTTTTGGGGTCCTCGTTCTCTAAATTCTCTTACCGCAATTCCCAACCCTATTTTCTGCAATACATCAATAGTGTATTATATTGCTATTGCACTGTCGGAGAATTATAACTTTCCCCTTTTCTGCGGAAGAGAGTTGTGTTGTGTTTGTATTAGTCAAGTCAAGATAGCAGAAGAGAAAATCAACGTCATGTCATCTGAAGGCAATGCAGAAGGCTTTGGCTACAGAAGAGAGACAAGGAAGAGGAGAATGAACTGAAACGTGGCACTCACACCACACTCACTTCCGATTTCTGTTCACACGCCTCACTAGCCACCAATTTTCCCACATCTTTAATCTTCATGCTTCCTTCCTTCCGCCACTCACTCACTGTCTTCATCATACCTCCTCATCTTACACACTAAATACGATACCTACACATTCTCAACATTCCTACGTTTGTTATACTCAACTAACTCTACACTTGTCCAAACCTCCACATTTCTCATTTTCAGCAAGATTCCAAACATAAACATTATTCCAAAATCCATCCATAAAATGTATAATTAATTGCAAATCTGCTACTTTTAACAATTCCTAAACAAATTATGGGCATAAATTTTCGTTGTGTTACGATTCCGCATTTTAATTATTCATTTTCGATTCTTGCGCTCGAAACTGTGATTCCGAGAATGAATTTAAATTGAAATTATTCAGAAATGTAGCTCAAATTTAATTTGCGTAATTAGTTCTGTAACTGCAGATGCTAAAAATGATTATGATAGTTATGAGATGGTGTGTAGAGAAAATTTTCAGCAAAAAATTATATATTTGAGCAATTCTGAAAAGAGATTACTTGTAATTACTACAGAATTGTTTCTGCTAGTGTATAGGTATAATTATTGAGCATTGTGTTATGTTCTGACCAAAACAATGTGAGTAATCACTACTAATGTTATATAACAGGATATTTGATATTATAGTTTATATTGTAGATTTGTGGTTTCCTCCCACGCATTAGTGTTATGACTCCCTAATGCAAAAAGTTCATTAGAGAGAAATATTATTGAAGCGTTGGTGTTCTGTGTTGAGTGTTGACTGACTAGGTTATTTAGGTTTGTGGAAAGGTTTTTACTGGGAAACTGTGTAAAATGGATGATTTATTGTTGGTGGCTGTTTTTTGAGCATAACTTTCTCTTGAGTAGCTTTCCCTTCCCTTTCAGATTACTTTCACTGCTGGCTGGGATAGCGGAGTGTACTAAGAAAGGAGAGTGGAGTCGGAGTCATAAACGAAAGCAGAAGGAGAGCTGCATTACAGGTTAGAAGAAGTCTGGATAGGTTCTTAGTTGCTGGAAGACAAGTATCGGTGAGCTTTAGGTGGAGTTCGGAAAACATAGACAATGGATTTGAGAGTAAAAGGAAAAGAGTAAAAAAGATTGTAAGGAGAGAAGAGGAAGTAATGCAATCGTCTACTGCGAACCGTGAAACGAGCGTCGAGGAAGACTTTAAAGGAGTGAAAGCATTGAGTTGAAGAGTTCTTATGCACAGTCGACTAGAGTGAGTGTATATAAAAACAAGATGTGAGGAAGGCATAAAAGACGTTCGTAAGTGCTTTAGGGTTATGTTATGTTATGTCATGTTGCGTAATTCTTGGCCCAACATTCTTTGCTCCTGGTTTTAGCTCACATTTTTCAATTTTAACTTTGAAGCGGTCCACCAAGAAATTTATTCTGCTGCTCCTTCCCTAAAATGGAAATGAGAACATAATGCTCCGTATCCCGGTCTATTATTTATACGGGATTAGTATAGCGCCAGTCTCAGCACATTCTTTTAAGTAGTTCAATAGTTCCTGCTTCCACTTCCTTCCTGGAAAAAATAGTATGCAAAATCTTGGCAAAATCCACCTATACAGTATATATTCGCATTAAGGGCGTATCTCTAGCTTAAGGAAATCAAGGTAAGTAAGATAAAGAACAATCCTGAAGGACCGACCTAAGAAAAGGGCGGGGTTCACCTAATCTGACTGGATTCTATTAATAAATATACCTAAGTAACTAATAGCGCATATATAGAAGGCAAAAAATGTTTACTAGAATGCTCTGGTGAGGTCAGGAAGAAAATACCAGGGAAAGCAATAGTATATTTTCCTGATTCCGGCTGACCTCATTTTTCAATGTGTTTACACGGGCCGTGTAGTTGCAAGTCGTAACTAAACTATGAGAGACAGACAGACTTCTATGAATATTTAAAACTTAATTCCTTTTCATCCGCTAAACTAGTATTCCTTGTCCTACAGAGCAGTCAGCCACTAGCCACTCTAAAATAAGCATAATATTGATAATATTATTGTGCGACTTAAAATTTCATGGGCCAGTCCAGAAAGGCTGTCGACGAAACAACCAAAAGTCTGTCTATCTCGTAAACAGGGACACAGGTAATTAAGAGAAGTCTGGCTACGTGAAATAAAGTTACATATTTTTAATTATTTTAATAAACACTGTTAATGTGTCTTGAAGGCCATGACTATAGATGACTGCATTTTCATTTACCTACATTTCTATCAATGTAGAATAAAATAGAGGAAATGAAAATAATATAATTCTAAAATGTAATAAACTGGCTAAAATGTAAATTGTTACTGAATTTGGTCAATAATAAAAACTTATTATTGTTGTTGTTGGGCATTTTACTAGAGATATTTATGATTGATGACCTTACCGTCATAGAGAACATCTTGATAATGGACGTGTTCTTTAGAAGAGACCACTTCTTGCTGTTTTTCCCATTTCTCCCGTTGCATTTCCCGTAATCTGTCATCTGCTGCCAGAGATAAGCAAATTCCCGGGTTTTCCGGCCTAGTCAGTTCAGAGTCACGGGCCATGAAGGAAGGAAGATCCGTACGAAGACAGCGACGGGTTCTACCGAGTGCATCTGTGAACTCGGTCCATTCATCCTCGTTCACATCCACAGCAGCTGATTCTGAGGCGGGTGGGTAATTTACTTTCTTCGTGTTATTCAGATTATCAATCGCTTTTTGCTGAAAATTCACCAGAGAATTTGCTAAAACTGGATGTTCATGTTCATCGTATTTCAGAGCGTCAGATGTCATTTGCTCGTATAACTTTGCTTTCGCTTCGAGAACTGACCTGGAAAATTATTTTTTAAAGTCTTAATGATGTACCGGGAATAATAAGATATCCGATTATTTATTATGAATGATAATTCCAAAAAATTCCGAAATGAACATTTACTTTGATCTTTCAATACTTTTTTCCTCTGCTGCCTTTTCCTCCAGGTCTTTTTGAGATCTTTTCTCGACTCCTTTGTTTTTTGTGGAATTCTTAGATTTCTGACTTAATATATCCGATTTCTTAAGACTTTTAGTAGCTCCACGTTGCTGTGATTTGCTTGCTTTTAATTCTTCTTGCTTTCGTAGAAGCTCAGCTTTTAAATCAATGAGAGCCTATAATATTCATAATATTCAGATACATATAAATATATTATTTCATGATATTAAATCAGTTTAATCAATATTATGTAATGTTAAAGACATCTTAACAATTAACATGCAGTGCACGAGTTTTTAAAGTATATTTAGTTTGTATTTAAATAACAAGTATACAACTTACAGAAGAGACACCAACTGAAATGGGTTTATTGGTATCCATTTCAAAATAATTACGAACACTCCAACACGATTTTTTTCAGCGTCAAAATTATATTAAACCCGGTGAACTGCTTTCTGTAATCTCCAATTTTGCGTTAAAGTTTAATTAAACTTCAAACCGACCACCGACGTGTTTTACTGTAAAACATTTCTCAAAGTTCTCTTCATCTCTTCTTCCAATCGAAATACAACATTATTGAGATTCGCGCGTCTTGTATTTGCATGCAAAGAAAAGTTGTCGATGTAGATTGTAGCATCACGTAATAGATGTTATTTAGGACATTTTTAACACGGTAGAATGGTAGAAATAGGACATTTTAACACTGTAGAAATATTTATAGGAAATATTTAACACGGTAGAAATATATGACATATTTGACACGGCAGAAATAGGACATTGTAACACTAGAAATATAGGAAATATTTAACAGGGTAGAAATATAGGACATATTTAACAGGGTAGAGATATAGGACATATTTAACCGGGTAGAAATATAAGACATATTTAACATGGTAAAAATGTAAGACATATTTAACAGGGTTAAAATATAGGACATATTTAACAGGGTAGAGATATAGGACATATTTAACAGGGTAGAGATATAGGACATATTTAACAGGGTAGAGATATAGGACATATTTAACAAGGTAGAAATATAGGACATATTTAACAGGGTAGAGATATAGGACATATTTAACAAGGTAGAAATATAGGACATATTTAACAAGGTAGAAATATAGGACATATTTAACAGGGTAGAAATATAGGACATATTTAACAGGGTAGAAATATAGGACATATTTAGCAGGGTAGAAATATAGGACATATTTAACAGGGTAGAAATATAGGATATATTTAGCAGGGTAGAAATATAGGATATATTTAGCAGGGTAGAAATATAGGACATATTTAACAGGGTAGAAATACAGGACATATTTAACAGGGTAGAAATATAGGACATATTTAACAGGGTAGAAATATAGGACATATTTAACAGGGTAGAAATATAGGACATATTTAACAGGGTAGAAATATAGGACATATTTAACAGGGTAGAACTATAGGACATATTTAACAGGGTAGAACTATAGGACATATTTAACAGGGTAGAACTATAGGACATATTTAACAGGGTAGAACTATAGGACATATTTAACAGGGTAGAACTATAGGACATATTTAACAGGGTAGAACTATAGGACATATTTAACAGGGTAGAAGTATAAAACAAATTCAGCAGGGTAGAAGCATAAGACATATTCAGCAGGGTAGAGATATAGGACATATTTAACAGGGTGAAATATAGGGCTTTTTTACAGGGTAGAAATGTAGGACTTTTTTACAGGGTAGAAATGTAGGACTTTTTACAGGGCAGAAATGTACTACTTTTTTACATGGTAGAAATGTAGGACTTTTTTACATGGTAGAAATGTAGGACTTTTTTACATGGTAGAAATGTAGGACTTTTTTACATGGTAGAAATGTAGGACTTTTTTGCAGGGTAGAAATGTAGGACTTTTTTGCAGGGTAGAAATGTAGGACTTTTTTACAGGGTAGAAATATCATATTTAACACGATAGAAATATAGGATATATTTAACATTAACCCACGTAAAACACTGTGCATACAGCATTTCAGCAATCCAGTAATACATTACATCAATGAGCCTTGTCATTACATACATTTAAATTCTTAATTTATACAAATTGGAAGGAATTAGATTTCAGTTGGATTTGAAGACTTGGTTGGTTTTGGTTTTTCATTTTCTGAAACGATGACCTACAAAGGTTGATTAGCATACATGAAGGTGCAGAAGAGAAACAGATGAAGGTAGTTAGCCTGAAAGTTGTGAAGGAATTAGGTCACCGGAAATTGTTGCTGAAAGTCTGGAGAGAAGAAAACGGTAGAAGGGATGAACAAGGTAGGGATTTGCCTGAGTTTGAAGATAAAAACCGGATGACGGGTAAAAATGACTAATCGTGAAAAGACAGAAGTCCATTTGTGAATTTTAAGCCGGAAAAGAACACTCTGAAGTCTGCATAGATTGGAAAGTCTATATAGGAGTATTTAAATGAGAAATGAGTTGGAGAGCAGAGTAGCGAGAATGGTGGAATTCCCAATTCGCTCGGATCCTCCATAATGGAGATATTTAATGAGGAAATCGTATGACAATAAAGCAAACCACCTGCAAGTGCCACTGCGATTTCTTCATCTCCTCAGACTTGAACTCACTCACATTTCTCTAAATTTGGTTATCAAGCCGAGAGGATTCCTTGGAGCTTTTCACATTTGCCGACGAGAATTCCTGATGAGATTCTCGCTCTTCCAGACCAGTCTCAGTTGGAAACAGGAGAAGACCGAAGCAGAGCACGAATTCCACCTCGGGCTACTTTTCAATACTATAGAGTCCAAATGCTCCAGTTTAGATCTGGAAATATAAGAATTTTTCCCTCCAGACTTTAACATCAAGCTCTTGCCTCGGGATTACAAACTCTTTCACATAAACCGAAGAAATATAGGATTTCCTTCGTAAAATACTTAAGATATGCGACTATGACTAGGGTCATAATTAATTCTTTTCTTCCTTCATACTTGGATCTTATGGCGAATGACGCCATTTGTTGTCCCCTCCTCCAGGTTTCTCTATTTCTTGTTGAAAATTCGAAGTAAACCTCTAAATGCATTAGTGACGATGATAATACCAGAAATTTTATTGTATAAGTTTCAGATTTCCATTTATTGTTGTATAAATTTGTGCAAGTCGTTAATCGTGTAATCGTGTCTCATCGAGCCTTAATTACAAATGAGAAATGATTATTAATTTTAAATTTTGATTATTTGACCATTTACCTATAACTATTTATAATGTTATTGCTATAAATACGGATTACAACTTTAAAAAACGCACTTGCAACAGTACTTTAATTTACTTAAAGGCTACAGTAACGATTTTATATGGCTAATGATAAATATAATGATAAATATATTATATAAATTAATACGAAAGATGTAACAGTACACACCACATGTCAGCCATATAATATTTACAGGCATTCTCACGTAATACGTAAAGTAGGTAAATACAAAATTTCTCTATCTATTAGATAAAATAATAACAATAACGTTAATTTGATAGTAGATATGCTGCAACGTATTTCTATAAGCGCCCATTAGCAAATAATTATATTTTTATCGAAATACTTAATTATTATAGTTGATCTACATAAGTCTACATTAGAGCGCAATATCAAAGGCAATCATTTACATCATTTTTGATATTAACAGTACCTATTGAATTGGTCAATCGATTTCTATACATTAAAAATTAGATTCTCTGCATAGTAGCAATAGTAGGCCTTCCAAAATAACCACACCGACACTCGTTAAAAAACAAGTGTAAAGACAATTAGGTAAGTCTACACATGAATACAAATACAATTATTAATTTTAGGAGAAAAATGAGCAAACGTTAATAAATACAGGTATACTGAGTCATTAAGTAGTTAGATGAGTATTCAAACTCTCTAATCGTAAGTGCAAAGTATAATATTATTAACTTTCTGCTCATTAAAGTAGGTCAGTTATTAATTAGTATCAGGCAATTGATATGGGTGAAAGATTTTAACCTATTTTAGTCATTTTAGACATCATTATGGTTATCTATATAAAGATAGGTATCAGTTACAGTTATTCAGTCACTTACACATGTTCTAAATACAAATACAGTAGGCAAACAACATAACTCAAATTGGTATTATAAAGCTAACTTACTGTACTACTGCATTTAAAAAAGGCAGATTTCTGATAGTAAAGAGTAAAGAGAAAAGTAAGGACAGGAGCACAGATTTTATAAGTCCTTAAATGTATCATTATCATTATAAATTGTGTATTTAATGTATAATGTCATATGGTCCAATAAAATTTTGACGTGGTAAAACAGATCGGAAATGGAATGTCAACAAAAATCTGGTATTTATATAATTCCCACTTGTGTCAGCATGCAAGCTTTACAACAGTAATTTTAGTGATGCGTAATATTGATAGAACCATAATATTACAAGTCATTAATTAGCATTTACATGTTACAAGTACCAGTACGATGCGATAATACGTATACACTCCCTGTTTATTTGCAAACGCTCCTAGTAGAGTAGTAGAAAATACGGCAATAGGATTTTAGTTTTGACTTTACGTTTGAAATTATGAAGGCAGAGGATTTCTTTCACTCTTCTATTACTCTAGTCGTTATCGTTAGTAAGTATTTACAGAGAGGAGAAATGCAGTTCAATTTCAGAATTTTCAGAGGAGTAATTAGAATTATTAATGTTCAAATAGCTAGGCCAAATACGGAAACGATGCAGTAAAGTGTTTTGTTTTCCCATCTGACAGTACAACAACCATCGGTGGCATTATCCCAGAAGCAAGAGCTTGCCGTGTGAAGACCTGCACCACTTTTCTGCATTATGGTACAATTAACTGCAAAAAACGAAAAAAACATTTAAATCGTTTTATTTAATTAGTAAGTACATTGTAGTCCAAAGTTTTGTTACCGATATATTTAAATGGCTTTTGCAAATTGGTAAGTCCAAGAAGACAGCCTTCGACCACCTGGGAAGTCCACTGACTAACTTTGGTATTACAATACGTTTGACCTCCAATCACATTTTCTACCGTGTCTTTAACAATGGAACTAACTTCGTCAGCTACAAACTGAGTCTGGAAACAAAAACAAAACATTATTTTACGCATTGTTGACATTATTTACATCTTTTGATAACGCTAAAAACGGTAAGTCGTTTTCCAACTACAAAGTCCCAAAAATTGATCCAATTTACAAAAATTTGAACTACATTTTACTACTTATTATGCTATTTTGAATTATTAACAAAAGAAGTCTAAAATTGGCAATTATTACCTCTTCTCCAATAACTTCGGTATCCATCCCTGCGGAGTATTCGATTCGAAATAGAAAATGAAACTTTGAAATAGGCGACTACGATAATTTAATTGTTTAGGCGTTTCCAGTCCACGGATTTGGAAATTTAGAAATTTTGACAGGGAAGTCCATTAAAGGAGAAGGAAAGCAAACCCGTGTGAAAATTGTTGATCTCCTTTTCGAGAGGTTTTGAAACTTGTTACATCAATATTGTTGGATCGATAGAAATCTCGTGGGATCTACGAAAGGGCGGGAAATGAATTTTGAAGTTTCAAAGTAGATCAAGAAGACAGACGCAAAAGAATCCGGGACTCCTGTGCGTCTGCCTATTTTACTACGTCAGGAAAATTGATCTAATTTTTCGTTTGGGAGAAGCACGATTGCTTATTTTTGCACATTCAGTTCGGAGTTCGCAAACCTCTCAACAGTGCCTACAACAACTGTGAGCTGATTACAACTGAAGCAGGTAAGTTGGAAAATAGCGTCACAAGTACAAAGTAAAACGCAATATAGTTACATATTTAAGGTATAAAAGCTACTTTTCCATTTAAATCGATGCATACATTTATGAACGATATGGACAAATCGGGATCGGGGGAATAATTGTATTGTGGTGGTGGAGACATATGGAGAGGTGATATTGTAGAATAGCCAGCCCACATTTTACTAGTTATTTTCTACTTTCCAAGCTGTCCTTGTAATAAATTCGTTTACACTGCAGATTACACGTACACCTTGTGTATTTACTTTATTCCACAGGTTATTGCCTCCAGCCAGCTACACTTCTCTGGATAAAGTTCCAGAGCCTGAAATTCGGACGGAATATGTCAAAATTATTTAATTGCGGCAAGCAGCTGGCATCTCGGGCGACAGCGACAGCAAGCTATTTAGGAGTTGCACACAAATCTATTCCCAGCTCGGTTATCGCAGCAAAAACTCGGGCATCATCAAACAGCTCCAATTCCTTTCCTCCACCGTTTCCCGGAGACAATTCTCGAGAGCCGCACATCCCGCCGTATCTCCAGCGAGAAGGAGAATCCGTGGACACGCTCCGAGCAAGACTTCTTTACCAGAGCCGAAAACGGGGAATGCTGGAAAATGGTCTCCTCCTAAGCACATTTGCAGCTAAGTTTCTGGAGTCAATGAGCGAGGCTGAGTTGCAGGAATACGACCGGTTAATTAATTTGCCATCGAACGATTGGGATATCTACTACTGGGCCACCGGCGTTAAACCCATTCCTTCAGAATTCGATACCAAGATTATGCACAAGTTCATTGACCACGTTCGCAACAGCAATCGAGAGTCTCGTCTTCAGCAACCCGATTTGTAAATATTATTAGTAACACATTTTAAATTAGTAATAATCAGTGAAATAATTTGTGCAAATTAAATTCTTCGTTTGCTTTCAGGAACTAAAACTAAACCAACATCAACTTCAAAATAAGCAAAATTCAAAATCCCAAATTTCTCGTTCATCATAAAAATCCGTGTGCAATAAATTTTAAGTCTGCCTCTGCAAACATACTATGCTAATTTAGATAGGAAAGCGAACTAGTGCAAAATATACGCAATTTAGTTTTAAAGTGTTAGTGACCGGTAGACTAGCAGCTAGTCAGCTAGCTAGACGCAATCGATAAGATATATAAAATAAGTGTTGTAGATTCTAGATAGTATTAATAGTAACCGTATCAACGAAAGCAATTTCAATTGGAATTGCGTATAATAACGAATGAAACTAAACTAATTGAGCAATATGATAATTGAAGGAACTTTATGAATACAAAATTAAATTCTCAAAGACTTTTAATGCTTTCATCTTGCCTTGTCGTCACTTTTCGAGCGGAATCTTGAAAGAACTCTAATCTCATCCGCCCACTTATTCAAATGCAGTATTGAATTACCTTCAATGTCATTAGCCTCTCGATAGGTGATAGGTTAGATTCTCGTTTGATCGCTTAGTGTGATTGGAGATGCATTGTCTTTCGTCCTGTCAGCGCTCAACAGCCTTAACAGCCATGAGGTCTGCAAAACATTTTGCACCACCGACAACGCCTACCACAGATGACTTCCTTCCATCTCATCCACCTTTACCTAATGAACCGCCTGGAGTCTACTCTGCTCTAATGGTCTCTGAATCTGATCTTGCCCTTACCAAAAGACAATTTGTCAAAGTGACTGGAGAAGGAGAAGTCGAAATTGATCCGAACAATATTCAATTTTGCGTACGAATCATGAGTCAAAAACCAGATGTTAACGATGCCAAAGCCAGCGTTCAAAAACGTGAAGATTACATTTTGGGTCTGCTGAAAAAATCGTCAATTGAGAAAGTGATAGCTACATCTATGATTGCTAAAGCGTGTAATATACAAAAATCAACGGAACTCGAGAACGAAAATGAAAATGACGAAACTGCATTCTTCAGAAACCAAATAGCATCTCTTGTTCCTCCGCCTAGTAAGGAAAAGTCAAATACGCAGCTCAACTCGTTTGTTGTCAAGAGAGAATTAAATGTCACCTGTGATAGTATGCTCAAGTATCTCCAAATTTTATCTTCCTGCACTGAAAAACTAGATCAGCAAGTTCTCATCAGTCAACCAGTCATTAAATTCACACCTGATTATATTCAAGCCAATAAGTAAGTACAACTTCTGCTCTTTATCAATGCCAATTCAATATCTTTGAAAAGGTCAAATGAAAAGTCTGCATAACAGATGGCTTACATAATTCTCTATAGTATACTATTTTCATCATCATACTTGGTATTGTAATTGTAAAGATTACAAAATATCCAGAAGGCCGTAATAATTACAATTTTACCATGCTTTATTCATTATATACCACTATTACATGGAATTTATGATAATTTTTTTGCAGACAACGGTGCATACGCCAGGCAATGGATAATGCACGACAAAAGGCAACAGAATTGATCAGAAATCAAAAGTGTCGTCAAAATGTTTGTTTAGGTAAAATATTCTATACGGTGGAAGATGAAATGAACGTGGGGAGTCAAGATGAGTACGACGATTTGAATACTGGAGGCGCTTCAGCTCATTTTGAATTTTTTAAATGGAAAAGATTTGGGAAACGTATTACATGTCGCATTACTTCCGTTTTTGAAATCAAAGCGATCAAGCCTCGTCGGATGATTTGAACATGACCTAATTTCCCTTTCAAAACGACAATAACTGGAAGTCCAATCCAAAGCATAAGACAAAATTTCATAAGATCAAATCTGCATTCCTCATCGTAGTGTATCTTGATATGGATGTTGTAAAGTTACCATCTTCTTACAGTAAGTAGGTACTAATATGTTGTTTCACCCGCACCTCTCCATATTCCGAATTTATTAGCGATCGACATAATCTAAATTCTTGCCATGCGTATTTCATCTCTTATTAATTAGACCCTGCAAAGATCCTAAAGTTCTATCATGTTATATAAATATATCAATAATAATAATATCAAATTTCTGTCAATGATTGATAGTCGTAGCAGAAAATGAAAGGTTAGTCAGTCAAGTTTTCTCATTTTTAAGTATTCAAAGCAAAGAGAGATTATTTTTTCTTTCTTTACTGAGACAGTATTGTTATATGTACTTAAGAGTTATAAATACGATTTCTTATATCTTATATATTATTGCATAAACCTAATTCATATTACCCAATCATGATAAAATGTCCAATGTGTATACCCGAATCCTATTCCTACACCAGCAAATATTGTTGGTGCCGTTTTAGTACAAGCTGTTAGGTTGTTAATTAAATCCGTGAATTGTTGTACTGATTTCCAAATTATCATATTGAAATAAAGGCAAACCAAATTTTAGCAAAATTTTCTTGTATGCATATTATAATTCATCTTTCGGTTTTTCCTTTAGTAAAAATTTATAATCATGATCATGAATACCGTCCCAAAATTTCATTCTCGAGGAAAAATCTCGGGAACACGATTCCATTTTCGGATTTTCATCTATGAGATACCATTTTATTCCGTCCGAAGGCTTTAGAGGTTCCAAATCGTCATGTGTAACCGGATCCTTTATTTTCCTTTAACGGTTATACAAATAAAACTACATAGTTAAATGAATTTTCACGTGGATTTAGCATTTAATCTTGAAAACTAAAACAAATTTACCCATATTTCGCAAAAGATGTTAGCATTAGCAAATATCTCTTCTGAAAGTTTTTGTCAGGATGATTTTCTTCAAGGAAAGGATATAAAATTGAGTTCATTGTGTATTGCAAGTCGTCCATATGATTTGCACCTATAAAATTTGAGACATCTTTATATACAGTAGCTTAAAATTAATTTTAAAAGTTAAGTAAACGACATTTTACCAAAATCCGTGTTTGAAAATCCCCGAAGATTTAAAATTGAATGTCGACCTTGATAACCAAACTTGTACAAGTAGACATGATGATTTTCACCGATGTTCGCATGAAGTAAAGAGCTTTGAACCGCACAGTGTACAAACGTGGTATCCGAATAAGCCTAAATTCATTATCATGGATAATTAGAACCCAAAATAATTTGCTATTGTGCAACTACCAATTTTTCAAATTACATTAGTTAAATTCATTAAATTCTTTTTAGAAACTGATTGTCCATTAAAGTAAAACTCCTTTATACGCTTGGCAATATCATCTTTCAGAGAATCGTCCTTATTAACATATTCAAATGTACTTTGGGAGATGCGCAACCAATTTTCGTTCAATTCTTTTCGTAATTGAGAATTTCTAACAATCCCTGCAGTAGGACAATAATTATTAATTGCCTTACAATTAGATACCTTGATAATAAACCCAATACCGACATAAATATTTCAGTTTTTTACCAAATGAATGGTCATATCCTTCCTCAGAGTTAAATCCAACTAGCCAAGGAACATTATTAACACGTTTAGATTTAATAATAGTGGCTGGTTCTTTTTCCAGAAAACGTATTTCATTTTCTTCAATGATCGTTTCCACAGATGGACTGAATGCTGATATAGGGTCAGTATACCAATCCTATGAAATTGGAAAATAAGACAATTTAAAACCAAAGAAAGGTAAAGGAAAGGTTATGTAAGATAGTTGTACTACACTTTTTTCTCGTTTTACGAACGGGTAGAATTTCCATGTAAAATAAATTGTATAAATCCCAATCAACAGACAATTCTTACAATAAACTTGCTATGAGCTTTGGCAATTTCTTCAGCACTCTTTTCGCGTAAGCAGTTGACAAGCCTTTCTGAATTTTCCTGAGGACATTCCATGAGTTTAGCTAATTTCTTGGTATTCTTGATAGGGTTTGGTTGAAATGCCCAGGGACACAAAGCCGTACCGCTACTGGATATAGCACGATGAAACAATCCTGCGATTAAAAGAAAATTAAAGAAAATTAAATTAATTAATTAATAACTAATTAAATTAAAGATAATAATATTAAACCTTTAGATGCTGGGGAAAGAATATGATAATGAACCGAGGCCGCTCCAGCACTTGTTCCGAATATGGTTACAATTTCTGGATCTCCGTTAAAATGTTCTATATTTTCCTTGACCCATTTCAAAGCTAGGAGTTGGTCCTTCAATCCCATATTGCCTCGACTTTCTTTGTCTCCCGTGTTTAAAAAACCTAAATACACGCTTGCAGTGAGAATTCAAGACATTAATCCGAATAAATACTATTGTGGCGTACCGAAAGAACCGAGTCTGTAATGGAAGGTAACAACGACAACATTCTCCATTTCCATTAAGTAGTCACCTCTGAATTGCGAACCTCTTCCAAACATAAACCCTCCAGGATGAATGTACACCATCACGGGTAATTTGGTTCTTTTATTTAGGTTCAGGGTTGGTGTAAACACATTTAAGTATAGGCAGTCTTCCTAATTATACAGGTTGTCCAATTATTCTTCCATTTAACGAAAAACAAAAACTTGAAAAACTCTCACATGTAAATTAAAATCAAGGACGGGATACAGTAAGATAAAAATCGTAGCTCTAAAAATTGTCTTCGGTTATAAATATGAAATTTTCTTGTCCAGTAATATTCTACGTAAATAGGTAAATATTTTGCTAAGCTTCGTTTTTTGGTATAATTTTGGTTAATTATATTTACATTAGGGATTAGTGTTGCATTTTTCCATAACTAGAAAGCGATTTTATCGACATATTCTTTGATATGCAACTGCGTAGCAAATTAAAAATGATTCTCTAACCTGCCCTTCCGTTGTGTTCCAGAAAACGTTGTACTGTATGCAATATTCTGGAAACTTGTCTACAAGGAGAGGTTCTTTATTTTTCCATGAATTTGGTTTTTCGGGAGACTGTTTATTAAAATCAATGTATGGATAATTGATACATAGGCACTGAAATGTAGTTAATAAGGTTTTTAGGTAGAATTTAAAGATATAGGACAAAAATGTAACCTTAAATCGTAATTTCCCTATTGGAGGTTTAGCAAATGGAATTCCACGAAATTCGATGTGATTTTTAACTCTGATTCCTTGGATTTTCCCATTATACGTTTCTACTACTGTAGACAGTTCTACATCTGCACTGAAACATTGCTCTACTTGAAGAACTAATAATGCATTTGTCATACAAAATAATGCACACCATGAAAAACTAAACGACTTTCGCTGCAGAGAGTCCAAGAAATGTAAAATTGCAGATAGTACCATATTTGTGTATGAAAATAAGAATAATGCACTAATTAATGTTGGCCGCGACATGATGTTTTACAGTTGAAGCACGTGGTGGTAAATACTGAACAGTTGATGCAATTAACACCTGTTCTATTTGGCTGGTGGTGAACTCAATTCATCTGGTAGTAAATTGACCGAGTTTAGAATTGTTGGCAAACAGAAACCAGTTTCTTATCATATCTATAGCTTAAAGTGTGTATTTAAAACTTATGTGACTGTTTATATTGGGATAAGGCAGCATAGGGCTTAATTGTGTAAGAATACGATGTGAAATCCAACACCTGTAACATAAACTTGTCAAGACCACATAAATCGTCGCTTTAACATTTATATTATTTGCCTTTGGTCTATTGTACACATGAATTCCCATCCTGATGTGCGACGCTACACAATAATACATTATTCCTGTGAATTTTTCTATTACCATAAATAATTATTCGAATTATTAATTAATTAAATTCTAAATAAAAAGTACTGTACTTTAGAATAATGAATTATGTAATGAAAACGTTGAATAACTTTGAAAATCGGTGAACAACATTTATAATATCGTATAACAGTTTCATTTTCTTTACAAGTGAGGAATTTACATTGTTAAAGGTACATTTGTTAGATTATAGATATTTCTAAGAAATCTAAAGTGCGCATGATGCATATTATAGTGCTGTGACAATTAATTGAAGTAATATTATTATAATTATATATCTAAAGTATCATGGTAGTTGTAACAATTTCATTTGTAGTTATAATGGTAGTGTATTGTATTCTTTATATTTGTATCTACATGTAGATGTAATAATAATACTGCAGTTTTATCCTAGTTAGTCAAAAAGCAATTATATATTATTTAAAAAATTTAATTCATCTGAATTGCAAGGAAATTCATTAATTTTACGTATGCCAATACAAGTGATACTTTTCTACTACGAATTACAAAACAAAACTGTTATAAAATATTTTACACAAATAGAGTACACTATGAAACTTTTTCCGCAATATTTCTTACCTGATTTAAGCGTTCAATCAGTTAACACGAAATTATTTAGTTTACATTACACCGAATAGTAATTGCTTCTGACTTCCCATTGACAAATAAAGCAGATTGTTTATCAATTGGTGCTACGTTTTTAGTTTTCCGTTTCGGTTAGCATTCGAACTAGAAGGAACAGTCGCCAGATTTTTTTCGTATAAAGGCTGAGAATCAGGTTGAACGGATAGTTGCATGGCACTGAACCCCATGAGACCGCTAACCGTTTTTTCTATGTGTCCGTTTGCTTTTGGGATAAATCCACTACGTTTTCAAAAAATAAACAACACATATTCAATCAGTAAAAAACAGATTTCATGAAAAAAATCAAGAAAAAATCCCATTTCTTGGAGAAAATTAAGAAAAAAACCATATTTCAAGAAGAAAATTAAGAAAAAAACCATCTTTCAAGGAGAAAATTAAGAAAAAAGTCATCTTTCAAGGAGAAAATTAAGAAAAAGTCTTATTTCAAGGAGAAAATTAAGAGAAAATTGTATTTCATGAAAAAATCAAAAAATGTATAACAAATATTAAGTTTCATAGAGAGAATTAAGCTAAAATGGAATTTCTTTATGAAAGAATTGTAATTTACGAATAAATACAAAAATTAGTGGGTCTTGACGAAGAAACTTAAGAAAAAATTGGTTTAATTTAGAAAATGAAGAGGAAAAGGGTTTGCTGACGAAAATCAAGGAAATGTCAAACGTGTTTTGTAGAAGGAAGTAATTGCTAGAAAAATTGATTGTTCTACAATGGTATTATTGTGCGCAGAAAGGGGTCAATGTGTTATGTCCGTGTAAATCAGGGAATAATCTCTTTTTCCCGTATTATGTCAAAGAAAAAAAGTTATTGTTGTTTTGAATGAGAGTGAATGGTCTGAAGAAAGTGGGAACAGAAAATAGAGACTGATTTATTGTATTTGATTACTTGTGATTGTGGTTAAGCCCGGAAGATTGTCTTGGTTGTAAAATGGCATCAGAACTACTGCTACTACCCGGTAAATCAGGAACATTGTCAAATTCCTCATTACTGGACTTTTTTATTGATTTTTTTCGCTCTTTACGACGCTTAGCTCGTGGGTGCCAACGAATCGTTATGAGCAAGAGTCCGGCGGAAACGACCACAACTGCCAGAGGAATGCCGAGAGCAACTGAAAGGTGCATAATTTCCGTCTCTCGATTGTAAAAGGGAACAACAGCTATGGATTCATTAGCAATGGGTAAGTGGCTGTAGTAACAAGGAAATATCGTGTCAATTTCTCCGAAACTTCGGTTGAATTCTGAACAAATGACGTCAGGAGGGTAGCCACAGCCATTCGGGTTCACTCGCAACGTCGCAACTGCAATTCCAAACACAACCACACAAAATTAACACTATTTCTTGCATTTTCTTCCAAAATCACGACCGTTACCTTTAATTTCATTGTTGATTGGTGTAAAATTCCTTTTCATATGATTATTATGAGCGTTTAGAAATGGCAAAGCGGTAGAAGAAGCATTAAAGTCGGAATAATTGCTAATTGAAGGAACATCTTCGTAATAGCCTAATTGGTACTCGACGATAATGAAATAGCAGGAATATAAGTCCACAGTACATCCTTCTCGACAAGAAGGCTCCGAGCAGTTCCCTGGACCCGTTTCGTTTCGGTAACTCACCGTCCTACACAAAAAATTCGTTCATTACTCTTTTCCCAAAACAAAATCATTTTACACTTCTAATTTCCAATAATAAGGAATTTTCATAATATCAATGTAAACAATTTGGCTTTTAAGGGGGAGATCTTCATCAAAAATATTGATCTCTGAGATCAAAATCCACAGACCTGATTCAAAACTTTTTGCAACAAGTCTCCACTCATAAAAGTCAAATTGAGAAAATCCCTTATTCTAACATATTTTCATCTGCAAGAGACCAAATGACCCAAAAATGACTATATTTTAAATAGATATAATAATTACATAATATTCCTACATTTTCTAAGAATTTTAAATCGGTGACGCGCATGCCTTAAGCAAAAGGA
The DNA here is from genome assembly GCA_020352615.2 of Yoshiicerus persimilis. Classification (NCBI taxonomy): domain Eukaryota; kingdom Metazoa; phylum Arthropoda; class Collembola; order Entomobryomorpha; family Tomoceridae; genus Yoshiicerus; species Yoshiicerus persimilis. The sequence continues at coordinate 3,873,042 of CM036944.2, read as the reverse complement.
GATGAAATTGAAGAATATCAAGCATTTCATTTTTCAATTGGAATTTTGGAAAAAGTGAAAAATGTTTTGCCACCCCATACCCATTGTGAGAAACTTATTTCGTGGTGGACTGAATGACAATGACAATGTAGAGCATATGCATAAAATAAATATTAATAGTTTCATTATATGATTAAACCAGTTAGCCGTAAGAATATCCTTGAGCATGCAAACGATTTGTAAATGTTTTGAATGGGAATAATGGGAAATGTATGGTTGAGGAGGGTAAAAATATAATTTGGTTAAAAAAGAGCGATATGGGTGTAGAGAATAGAGATAGAGGTTTGTAATGGAAGGAGACGTTTGTATTTGTAATGGAAGGAAAGCAACATGGCTACTTAGCTTTGGAACACTAAATACTAATTAGATACTCCATCGTGGTAATAAATATTCGATGTAGGAATAACTGTCATGTCACATCACATTGAGGCAGTTCTTTATTCGAGTGTGTTTCTTGGATACTTTGTGTATTTGGAATTGTACTGAGATATGGGTGGGTTAATGTTGATAAAGAGAGTGGCCGTAATGCAAAGGTGTGCTTTATCTTAAGGAAAGTGTTTTCTCATTCACGTAAGAATACGGAAGGTGGAAATCGATATTTGCACGTTCAGCAGAATCATTATCTGCTTCGCTTGGCCCAATATCGCTATTGAGGAGTGTGCAGGCAGGTGCCCAGTCTTACCTTCACTCCGATTCTCGTGTCAATACTAGATTAAGAAACAAGCATGCAAATGTTACACACTCTAGTACATTCCTGGGACAAATCACCCAAAGAAACAAATGCACACGGACAGAGGATCTGGGAGACAGACCATCCAAATACACCGAAATAGTATTATATATAGAGAACAAACGCATTATAAATGCAACAGCAGTCCTTTAAGTTTCCACAGCAAAAGAATGTCGTGTCCTCACTTAATTTCCATTCACGACATAATGTACCCTTCATGTACCCTCCAATTACCTAACAGTCTATCAAAATTATCAGAACATCAATTACTCATTTCTATATCTATTTATCTTACATGGACTATTTCATTCTAGAATTTAATTCGGAGCGACCTATTTTCAAACGCAATTCTTAGACCTATAATCCTTTATATTTATATTTCCCTTTTCAATGTCTGCCTAGAAATGCTTTTATGGTATGTAAACTATTATCTAATCTAATCTGTAAATAAGCTACAAATGACCATAGATGGGCAATTTTATTTTCAGATAGCAATGTATTTTGTATTTTGGTGAAATGAGAATTGACTTATTTTAAAAACAACATAAATATTACTTTGGTATTTAGATGGTGTTTTATTTACATATTTTGTTTAAACTCAAACTTTCGTAGTTTTTGAGAGATGTATTTCCAAAATATTCAGTGTACCATTTTGCCCATCCATGCAAATGAGATAGGTTGACTTTTCCTTAAAAACATACTTATAATTTTCCAAACAATCAAAATTAAATTGCATACAACTGCTTATAGACCTTAAAGACGCAGTTCCCTCCATAAATACAATTAGTTACAAAGTTACAATGTCATACTACAAATAGACGAAGATTTTAGTATGCGACTTTAGTGTAAATGGTGTAAAGTAATCTCACGCCTCATGACATTGGCATTGAAAGTAATGTCGTTCGTTAGCCTATAAAACTTTCGGAATGTGAATAAAGATTTCAATTGACTTAATCAAGTAACTGTGTTTTCTTTTATTACCCTTATCATTCCAGTCAGAAAGAAAACATTTTCATGTAGCTGTGAGAGACTCGGGGTCACTTTTCCTTCTGAACTGAACTGAATTTCATTACTATGTTCCTTAGAGCTTTTTAACTAATATTTATAGATTTCTCAGATTTGTGTGCTACAAGTTACAATAGAATTTAGAACTCCTCATGATTATGCGGTACATTTTCGATTTTCAATTTAGCAGGTATGAAAAAAAGGTTAATCAAATTATAAAGTAAGAAGAATCAGTAAACAAACCTATTCAATTATCGCTATCGTGTTTGTACAAACCGAAATGTATTTTGACATAAAAGTGCAACTACACCACAGACCACAATGCTCCAATACATAAATGTAAAGTTTTGGCATGATAACTGATGAGATCCAGTGTAAGGACGGAATTGTACTATATAATTACTTAAGCACACATTGTCCTTCAAATAAGCCTACAGAATAAAATGTTTTAAAGATTGGATATTATGCTTAATCTAATGATGATGACAAATTCACGTTTCACAATAAATGTACCTAAAGTCATGAGAAAAATGTCATATGCTACCTCGTTCTCACGCTTATTCCTAACACGTTGACTATGGTGCATCAACTTTATCAATCAAACATCAAACCCAAACATTTATTATCTCCATCTTTACGGTTAATACGTTTTAAACTAGTTGAGGCCTTAACTATCCATGATTAAAGTAAGCATGCTGCGAATCTACAGTCTACCCACTTTTAAAATGAATGAGTTCTTCTGTTTTTCCATATGAACAATCGTTTTCTGCTTTTGGACACATTTTGAAGTACATGGAGGACGTACGCAGGGAGTAATTAATTTGAAAGGGCCAGGAAAGGGAGTTAAAGGAGAAAGTGTACACGGAAAAAGGAGGAGGAATGCAAATGCCTTTCAAATATGGACACACCCATCCTTAATTATGCACAAATCCACCCACCAGTATTTCTATTTTCAGTATTTTCCTGCTTTTGGGTTTCCTTGCATGGTGTGGCAACAATTATTATTTTATATAGAGAAAGTTGTTAAAGCGAAAGTAAAATTGCCACACAAATAAAGATACACGTGTGTTATTTCATAATATTTTGGTACGCGTTTTATGTCGCACACTGTACCACTGATAAGCTGGAAATAGGTACCTGTACCTGTATTACTAATTAGTAATTAGCGTATTTAAGAGAATTTTGGGAAATAGTGACTTACTTGCATTGTGCTGGTTCGGCAGAGAATTGAGCTTGCAAGCCGTAAACGATTGGATCGACAATAATAGGAAAAATGAATAGCAAGGAAGAACAAGAAAAGATGAGCATCAATGCTGAGACAAAAGTGACGGACATTTTTAATCTCAATTTCCATTGTGCTGGAGGTTCCAGATTACTTGGCAGTGGCTTGGTGTTGGATGTTGCCTTTTTGGGTTTTCCAACATGACCACGACCATTCTGCGAGTTGCCACTGCCACCGGGGTCGTTACCGTTCGATTTGTGATTGGCATTATTAGCACCGGAAACTTTCTCTGCAGAAACTTTAGCCAAGCTCGATTTATGATTTTGTTTGTTCAGTGCCGAATGAGGAGGGACGTTATTTTCGCGTTTATTTCTGTGGGGTTCGTCGGAAACATGAATGACACCATTGCTAATACCATGCGGAATATTTACGTCTAAAAAATCTAAATTGTTTGGATTGTGGTTAGGCTTATTTTTAATAATTGAATTGGGATTGCTACTGCTGTGATTGGATAATTTTCCATTTCGGGCGTAATGTCCTTTACTATTGGGAATATTATTTGAAATGGTGGGAATGGAAACAATGGCATTGAGGTCAGTTTCGTGGTACAAATCTGTATTGTGAATTTTTGTGGGCGTCGGCACGATTTTCGAATAGAAGCCAATGCCATTGTGACTGTGATGATTGACTCCATTTGTTTTGACTGTGGCACTTTTGGAATTGGCTTTGGCTCCCTGCTGCGTCTCCAGAGTCGGAATAGAATTCTGCACGATTTCCTCATCCGGGTCATCAGGATTAACATTATAATTGATAAAGGCATTGGTTCTAATAGGATTAGGATATTTCCTATTCGAAGTGGCTGAGGACAAGGAATTAGTTAGCATATTAGAATTAAACGGAAGATGATCATGAATCCTACTGTTCTGATTCGGCGAATTATTTTCGTAATAATTTCCGATTGAGATCCCCTTTTTCGTCCGACTGCGGCTGTAGAAATTGGAATCCTCGTCGCTCCGATTACTACTGTAATTATCACTATCTTCGTTATCACTATCGCTGTACGGTGTCGGCGTTCTTGAAGATGATAAAACGGGGAACCCATTTTGATTTTTAGAATTCTTTGTTTTTTGGTAGGAAAGACGTCCGCTGGCTCCACTGTGCGAAGGGTGATTCCTGGAATACCCAGAGAGGCTGCTACCCCGAGGGTTCCCAGACCGGGGAATAGCGAGGACATCATGATCTTCCCCCGATTCCACGTCACCTCTTCTCTCCCCGGAAAAGTTCATAGTTCAAGTTCACCAAAACCCAAGAAACTGGCTTCGGCGCCTTGTCTTAATTTTCCAGCGACCTCATGGACAACACATTGTCGTTGATTCCCGTGCAGAATGGAAAATTCCGCGGACAGATCTATTTTCTGCTCAGAGCTTCCCATTTGCAGATTCGAAAGTCGTCGATTGTCAGTAGAATAGAATCCACCCGACGTCACTTGCACATTACATGGTTTTCGTAACAAAACAATTCTAATGACAATATTATCAACGATTGCATAGCATGACCTTGCATGCCGTGGAGTGGACTCGACTGAGAACTTGGTTGTTTTGTAATCACACAATATCAAACAGGCACTAATAAAGCAGGTAAGTATTAAGTATACAATAAAAGATACGTAGTTCTTGGAAAAACAAAAAACGGCCGAAACGCAATCAATTAACTGAAAATATACTTCTGTTCCAGGTGCAAACAGTAATTTAATGACTGTCTCCGATTCGAATCGTCTGGTAGGACTTGTGTTGCTTACTTAAGCAGTATTAGATTAGAATTAGACAAATAACTAGAAATGGACGGCAGCGGATTCGGCGGATGGAAAATAGAGTTAAATGCACCAAATGTCCATGGCCAGAGAATTCGGGCTTCGGAGCAAATCCCTCAGGTACCTACACTAACTCAGCTTCAATTTAACATTTAGTTAAATTAGCTTACTCAGGTTCGGCTTAACTCGTGTCACAAGTAATGGTGATGTGCATGAGCACTTTGCGATGGCTGACGTGACGACGCGATGCTTTCCTATGCGATTCCCCACTATTGTGTCACAACACTTGCTGATTTCAGAGTCGTCGTCCGTTACAAAAGCAACTCCACTCTACCACCGTCGCCAATGCTTCTTCCAGTGAATTATACTTGTTTACTCCACTGGAATCCTGGAATGGAATGAAATCGGGTTCCATTTGCAAAAGAGTGGCACATTTAGTAACGTTCTCCAGCTTTGAGTCGGCCTGGACTGATTATTGTCAAAGGCAGCTCTGCACAATCCCTACTTAAATAGCATTGTGGTTTGGTTTGGTTTGGTTCGGCTAGCCCATTTGGGAATGTATGGGAATAACGGAATATTAACAGTAACGAAATAGTATTGGTATTGGCGCACATTAATAGTTGATTGGCCCTCTTTGTGCTTTCCCTTCCAATTCGGTTCTAAATCTAAACTGTCGGTTTGTTTGCAATCCGATGCGACCATGGCTAACTAAACTTACAATACATATATTTACCCACAATCATATTCACCATGTCATGTATGTCCATAATATACTTACTTTACAGTCCATACCCAACCAATCTCTAATTTCTCAGACCTTTCTCCTTTATAGTAGCATCTTTCTCTTTTTATATACATACTTTTATTACCATAGGCTGTAAACATTATAGTTGCACCTTTTAAATACTCATACAATGTAGTCCTGTTCCTCTCTCTCAACTAAATTAACATACTAAGCTATATTTATAAACAAGAGTCCCCTTTATCATCATAGTCAGTCTATTTAATACTATTTAAGTGTTTATGTTTGCCTTGCATATTTACCTGTAATAATGTGCAAGCTGCCTTTCTATAAGTAAACTTCTAAGGTTATTACATATTATTACTTATCGCATGTATATCTGACAGAATTCACAACTCGAAATGACTATTGACTGCTTTCAATTGCCTCGCCAGCTAGAGTCGGATGTTTTGATGGAAAGCGATTTCGAGTCGAGTGCCAGTTCACCCAAGTTGAGACTTACTTCACTTCACTCAACCAGCAAGTGCAATACAGTCGAGTGGATCCTTTCCCCGGCTTAATTTCGTCCTAACGCTTTTCTCCGGCTAATACATGTATTTATGTATCTATGGCTATTTTATTACTACCCATACATATGTAACCATTCTCTATCTAATATGCCCCTTAGTCGCCTTAGTCTATACAGCATTTACAATTCATATTCAATAGGACCACAATAAGCTTTAAAAAGTATCTACCGTAAATATCCAAGTACAACCACGGTGAGAGTGAGGAAAGTTATGTCAAATTTGATTTTGTACATTAATTATAATTTTTTTCAGATTTAAAGCCAACTATAGTAAAATGTTATCAAATACAGCGAGGGGGAAAGTGGAGAAAGTTTCTTTACTTTACTCTGTAATACTTTTCTTGGTAGTTTGATGTTATTTTAAGAATTAATACTGATAATTTTTGAAATAAAATTCTCCTTTCTAAGATTTAATGGTAAAAATTGCTAACATGTTAGGAATTTCTTAATTGCAAAAGTATTATCCATTTTTTAAGGAAAAGTAGCAGTATAACCCTTAGGTTGACATTAGGGCAGATACGGTAAAGTAGTTTTATTGGATTGGATTACAAGGAAAGACGGTGTAATACAGGTATTTGTATTTTGGAAGTAGTTAGGTGAAGGTATGGTGTGTTTGTGATGTCCTCTAAGTAAAATCGTCGACGAAAGTTTTGTTTAGCTATTATGCCGCGTACATTGTGGCTATGGATGAGTAGTTGAGTTGGTTTAAGCTTATCGGTGTTAGAAATTGAAAAGATAGTGGCTCACCCACCACATTATGTTGTCTGTATAAGTATGTATTATTGCATAAATATGTATATCTAGTGTATTTGGGTATTTGGGGGACTGGAGCGTAGTTTGGCTATGTCGCAGAAACAGGTATCTATTTGCGGTGTTTACTCTGAGAAAGTAATCGGATATTTTGCATGTATAATTCAGATAGGCGATCGAGTGACGCGTCGAGACGTCGAGAACGATGCCTAAGGAAAGCACTCGCTACTTATTGTATTTGCTAGTTATAAAGAGACAAGCAGTTCGATTAGCGTGATGTCATCGATTTGCATGATTATTCCAATGATGAGTTTTTCTAGCTTAAGTTAATGTGTCCTTTACTATTCAGGGGCCACTCCATCATGTTCGCCGCTTTTTAGTATTCCATCCACTGCATTATACACTCAGACTATGATAGATAACCTTATGCACTCCAACTCCCATCTACACAGGTCCACAACGTATCAACATGCACAAAACCATGCCACACGTGTGCTACACCACGCAAAACTAGTACACTCTATTCAATAACCATGCAAAATACATTTTGCAACCATTTATTTATAACCATTCAATTATAATTTATATGCATTCTGGTTCTTTAAAAGGCTTTTGGAGACCAATGCTCAGACGTTTCATCACTCACCCATTTTTAAGTGATCCAAAATTAATTATGGATGCGATAATTATTTAAATTGATGTACAGAGGTGCTCTAATTATAAGTATCAAATTAAATAAGTTCAAAATCAATTTGCTAATTTCGTGGGGATTCTTAGATAAACAGAACTAGTCGTATAAATATAATATTATGAGAGTTCTGAAACTATTTAGAGCGTTTTTATTTATTTGAGGATTTGCATCATTATCATTGAAGCGTGGTCAAGCAATTAAACAAATGGCAATAATAATGGGTTTGCTGACCAGAAGTTTTAAAATTACGTATGTTGCGTATTACGGAATGGTTATTTTTATATTCTGATTTGATTCTAGATTGTTCGAGTTGCTTTACCACTTTGTTGATGCGATTCCTTAGTTTTGTTTCGCTACAGTGTTTACGATGGTTGTGCAGATTGCAGCACTAGACTGGTATGTAAAATAGTCTAGTAAATGACTGACAGTAGTGGTCCTACTTTGGATATTGAATGTCATGTTACCTGTAATTATACATAGATGCGTTGCCTAAATACAGCGTAATTTTTAAATGACTGGTTAGACTATTTAATTGTTCTCTGGAATCTATTGAATCTTTAATTGTTTAATAAAGGAGTACTTGTTGGACAATATTCTTAACATTCTAAAGGGATATACTACTCCCTTCCACAGGGACATATCTTTCTCTAAAACACTGCATTTGCATTTGCATCACTCTTAGCTCATCCGTAATCGGGCTTAGTATATGAATCCATGGAATATATGTATAATGGGGAAAATTTAAGCGCACCTCAAAAATAATCGGCTTACCTCAAGAAAAATAATCACTTTACCTCGATTATTTATTCATCATAGTATACGTAAACATATATATTTATCTGATAAATGTTTATGCAGTCTTAAGTACCACTACTCCGAACTGATAATATACCTTTGCATCAAATTTTAATGCAATTTGCTAATATCTTAGTACATTTATCTCAAGTAGAGTACTGGATAAACATTTATTAGCTAAATGTATTTATATGAGATAAAGTGATTCTTTTTCTTGAGGTAAACACTATTTTAGAGATACATTTAAATACAAACCATATTATAATCAGTAGGAAGGTAGTATGTTTGCAATGAAATGATTAATCGTATTAATAATTATTAATAGTCTAATAATAAAGTAAATACAGGTTTCCTTTATGAACAGTTGAACACTAATTATTAGTTCATAAACGATGAATTTCGTTTCATTTCTTCCAAAGGACAAGTGTTGCAGGACAAAAGCCGGTTCTTGATTCGGTTATCTGCAAATAAGTACACCAATTGAAAATATAATTATCTAAAATACGAATTTTGTAAATCTAAATCCATGTAGCATGTCGGTTTTTTCGTTGTACATATTATCGAGCATTTCAGTATAAACTATTGCGGTCATCATGCGCGCTTATCAGTAAATTAATATTAATATTAGTGCAATTCTGCAATTTAATTGTTTTGTTTGCTATTGTAGCTAATTTCCACAAGAGAAAGTTGAATATTTATAGAGATTTATCTTCGAAATAGAATAAATCCAGTTACGCTATTTAGTGTACCGTAGTTAGTAAACAGTTAAACAGCTATTTGTTGAATGCTCACCGAGCAAAAACTCAAACAACAGTATACTAAGATATATATTATGGATAAAAGCATAATATGTAATTTGAAATTTTTCGGGTCTTCGATTTTATTTTAATAGCAGTATTGGAAATGTCTTGGACAGCCTTTTTCGTCATTTTCCGTGTCTTACTGCAAAGATTTATTCATTTGACATAATACTCATTTGGGTGCAATTAATTGAGTAGGACAGTATGGATTCTGCATAAGTACGGATGAGTACAGTAGTACGTAGATGTGAATTTATCCAGAAGAGTAGGCCAGACATCTTAATACACGAATAGTGGACATGAAAACCAAAACAAATAGCAACATAAATTCTTAACCTTGAAAATTAATAAATTGCATATGTCAGTCCTACATAAAAACAATCATTTTTCCATAAAAGAATTTGTTACCTGTGTAAAATTAATCGTTTCATCTAATTGGGACAAAAGATTCCACCACACAGGTATGAATGATAAATGGGTTGTGTATTTATATCTTGTCACACAACATTAAGATTACATTTTCTAGTTAAGTTAAAATGCTTTCCCTTAACTAGAGATGTTGTAAACGGCAGTAATGCTAACTTATCTAAAAAATTTGGGGATTTCCAAAATGACTAGCGTAGAAGAACGTGATAATATTTACTATTGTACATTGCATGCGCTAGAAATACTGATGTTTTGTATTTTTAATGTTTATGGTTATGACAGAAAGTATGATGGGCGATGCTAATTGAGATATTACGTACATTAACTAGGTAAATACGAATTAGATCCATTTTTACAGGCGGAGGAATGGGACTAGAAATAGAAGCATGACTTTACATAGAATTTGATGAGTTTTTTGTCTACTGGTGTTTGGTATAAGGATATGTAAGAATTACAGGTATTAATTAAAAAGTAGTCCAGCCAGATAATTAGTATTAGGTAGGTGGGTACGGTATTATTAGTTAGTGTATGTAAAAAGTAATGTTAGAGCGCTACTAAAATAATATTTGACAATGCTTTTACTGTGGACTCTTCTCGTGTCATCAATTCATCATACCAGCAGTACAGTATTGTAATTTGTAATTAATTAGTATCATACTTAATTATTCTTATATAGTAGTTAATTAGTCATTATTAGCATTAACTTAGTTAATTAGTTAGTTAGTTATTTATGGTACTGGTTATATGTAATAATAATTAATTATTATGTTGTGTTATGGTATGGTATGGTATATAGCATGTTACGTCACATAGGTTTAAAGTATGTTACGTAGACGTAGCATTCATTGTAGTATTGTATCGGTATTGTAGTAGTATAGCATATCAGTAGTTCAGTTAGTATGTAATTAGTACAATTTCAGATCAGATCAGATGAGATGAGCGGAGCGTAGCGTTTGTTTGTCATTTGTGTGTTGTGTCTGTGTATCTGTATGTAATTTACGTGTAATTGTAATTAATTGGTACTGTGTGTTGTCTGACGACGTAGTAGAGGTGGGCAGAGACGGCGGCTCCCGGCACGCAAGGCCCGGTGACGAGTGACAAGTCTAAGTGGGACACGGGTGTTGTTGTTGTCGGTGGCGTGGCCGTGGCGTGGCGTGGTGGCCGCACTGCTTGATGATTGTTTGCATGTATTATGTCGGCATTTAATTGAGGCGAGAACAGGCAGCTCTATGTACATGTCTAATTGTAACTAATCTAGTTGTAATAATGTTTTATCATGTGATGTGATGTAATTATGTAATTAACTGTAGATTTGATCGTCTACTCTGCTAGTCCTACGTACGAGAAGTATCATCAGCAGCGGACTCTTAGCTTCTGTTATAAACTGTAACGAAAATGTATTAGAGTACGACTGACATTATTAGTTGAGAGGGAGAGGAGAGGACAGGATATCAAGGCAGTAACAAAAGGTCATCGCGTCGCTATGTCGCTGGTCTTTGTCAACTGGACTGGACTGGACTGTGGAGTGGGAACGAACTAGATTCCGAAAAAGAAAGGCAACTGTCATGTCATGCTTATTTATCTGATGAAAATGGACTAACTAAACGTCTACTCTGCTAGTATACTTTTTATTAGATATTTGTAGTTGTATAAGTTGACATTGTAATTAATTAATTTGATAGTTGTGCACAAACTTTGTAACTACTACATACATATTATATAATATGGTATATGGTATGTAAAGAAATCGTCTAAATGTAAGTAATGTATTTACGTATTCTGTTTTCTGTATATAAAATGGCATGGCTTGGTATTTATAGATTATGGTTTATATGGTATGGTATTTGGTAGAGCTTCAGAGGAATTTCCAGCGGAATCTTGTCAATCCTTCTGTTTGATTTCATTTACTCTTCTCTGTTTGTTAGTATAATCAATTAATTATCTCCCTATTAAATAGTCTATTTCCAAATCCTACTCTAGATACATAATAAGTATTTAAGTATAATCATTCTTTATCTCAGCGTTGCGTAAGTATTGCGTAGGTGGGTTCATCAAGATGCAATTGCAGTTAGTTGGGTATTTATGTCAGAGTCTTGCGTCCTGTACGTAGATTGATTCATATAACTGTCTTTATTGTATTGTAGTTAGTAGCTGTACCTTTAGATAGCGTCCCAGCACCTCTCTCAATCCAAAATCCCCCAATCGCCTCGGGACCAGCACTTTCCCCCGGCTTTCTCCACTTTCTCCAAATCTCTCCACTACTCAACATTATTCTTTTTCTGTGGTGACAATAACACCTTTTCCAATTTCAACTATATATTGCAGTGACGGAGATCAGATGGCAGCCGAGTGTTCGAAACTTCTCCCGAGGAGGTCAAGGTCAGTCCCTAGTCAAGTGGAGTCGCCCAGTCCATGAATGTGATGCACCACCTTCATCGTTTCTTAAAGAATTTGCACGGAAGATGAACAGTACAGTATTTAATAATTAGCTAAAGGTTGGCTTTCTTGGTTCATTAGCTATGTAGATAATATATTTATAACCTTAGAGCTACACACTAGTACAATTGGTAAAGTAATCGTTGTCTTGACTTATTGTTAGCTAGTCGCTTCATTTAAGGTCTTCATCCTCTTCCTCTTCCTCCTCCACCTCCTCCTCTTCTTTTTCCATATAGTAGTATACTAACCATATCATCCCTCCTCCTTATTCATTTTTCAATTGACATTTTATAATTGTTCAGCGTTGCGGAGTACATCGTAGATAATTGTATAGTAGATAAGAGCAGTAGTGTCCAGTGTTGCAAGTCAGTTGATACGTTATCCTAAGTAATGAGTCGGGGTGAGTCTGTTTTTGTATTTATCCGTATTGTATAGTAGTATTGCGTTGCGTTGCATTGCACTGTATTGTATTGGGTTGCGAAGTACATAGGAATGATGATGAATGAGAGTATGGCTAATAATGTAATTGTAAAAGACGAGACGAGTAAATCAGTGAATGTAAGAATGAATATGTTTAATTATGTAGTACAGTAGGGCTGGATGTGCTTAAACTCTTCTCCGTGGCCTGCCTGGCTTCCTTCGGTTGTGACTTGAGTTGACGGGACGTGAGTATGTATAGAATGTAATAAGTAAGTATATGCGGTCGCTTCGCTTTCTCCTCCTCCTGCTCCCTGGCCTGGCTATGCTTTCTTCGTTGTTCCATCATGATGCAGCAGAGTTGTTCGTTGCGTACCATTAGTTTATATATTAGTATAATTTATTTGTGTGTTCGTTTTGGTTGTCTTCAGTTGTTCTTATTGGATTAGTTTTGGATATTGAGGCTATTTATTGTGATGGAGTCAATTGTGAAGTGACTCGACACCCGCCGCAGTGGCTCCTCCCCCGTCCGGGGCAATATTTTATGTATATTGATATTGATGGTGGTGGTGATGATGATGATCGGATTATTTGAGTTGACATGACTTGGTATTATTTTTGGAATTAGTTTTCTCTCTTGCTTACGTTTACGTTGTTGTAATGGATGCTAATAATCTTGTTTGATTGTAGTGTATGTATATGTAGAAAGATGTCGATGATGATTTGATGGGTCCGGTATGGTAACATTAAGATTTTCTGGAAAAACGTTAGTATTCGAAATCCGTATAGTATTAATTAATGAAATGAGGAATTGGCATGGCAGGCTGCAGTTGAGGCTGTACAGTATTGTATGATTTATATAGTAGTAGTAAGTAAAGGAAGGCTGTAGATAATCATCCCTCCCTCTACTGTTCACAAATGTTCAATAGAAAATAGACAATTGTCGAAAGGTATTATGTATTGTATGTATGTATTGTATGAATGGTATGGTTAGTAGCTATTTGTACTGGTGAAGTAAAATCTAAATATAAATACATTAATATGTTCTGTACGAATAAGTTAAGTAATAATGTTTTATAATAATGTTCTTATAAGTGTGTAATATCAGTTAGGTAAGTATCTGTCCGTACAGAGACGACACAATTACAACAAGTATGACTGTACGTACCAATAGCTATTAACAAGTATGACCACCGACCGACGTAACAATCAAAACTAAATTATACAAGAAATTGTCTTTTGTGGGACATGAAAGTATAAACCTCTATAATAATATAAGTTTCCATAATAGTTAGATATAATATTGCTATAATATAAGTAAGTACAGTACATACTTATAACAAGGCGTGTGGTTTGGTTTCCTTTCGTTTACGACCGACCATTATTACATATTCGTACATAGTAGTCAGTATTACACAATAATAATATTATCAGACGTGTCACTAACGATCATGTGTGTCCAATGTGTCTGTACTGTGTTGTATGGGTGTGGGAGAATGTATATGGCGTGGCGTGATGTATATTCTAGCAGTACCCTAGATTAGAGTGTCGTGTGTCGTACGTGTGTCACTGTCTCCACATACATTATACGGAGAGACTGGAGAGGAGACAGTAGCTTAGGCTCCCTAGTACAGTAGTATTAGTAGTATCGTAATGTAATTAGAGCGTGTACAGACAAATACGTATAAATAGATAAATACACATAGGTACATTATAAATCCTCACTTGTAAATAGCGTACAGTAATTTAAGTAGAGTAGACCGACTAGAGCTGGCCTGGCATGGTATGGCTTCAATTGGCTTGGCTTGTAAGAATAATAATGTATGAATTAAGTCAGAATGTACATATACATAGAAATATCAGGACAGTACATTACAGGGCAGGCAGGATAGGAATGCAGAGCAGATCAGATCAGAACGGAGCGGATTAGGTAGGAGACGAGTGACGTGACGATTCATTTCATTCCACCGTGACATGAGTAGCTTCTAAGTAGTATACACAAGGAGTCGCAAGTCAAATCAAAAAGTCCTTCTTCTACGCCCACACACTTACTCAATAAATATACACTCAATAAATATGTACAAATCTTGTAACAATATAAATGTAATAATTTGGGCAAGACTAGAGATTTCTTAGTAGTATAGCTCTACACTACAGATCATCTTTCCTCTACTAATTTTACATACTAATATAGTAATTATACACCTATTGGAGTAATACAATTCATATTCAATTCATATTCAGTTGTGCTTAAGCTAATCAAATCGCAATTCAGACACACGTAACAATATACTTTATAGTCTAGCAATATAATCCAAGATCATAGCAGAAAGAGGCAGAGACAGGTAGGCAGGATTCTTCACAGTTCTCTACTGGGGCTTCCAGGAGATGTTGCTGAGCCCTTGGAAGGATCTCTTCAATGACTCACTGTCGGCCCACTCCGAGTTCATATACTCATCATCTTCGTCCGCCTCCAACTTCTAACAAATCACATCAAAATCCATTAGACAACTTTCCCCAATACTTCTGCTACACTACTGCACCTCTACATCACTACTCAAGCAGGTAAAGCAAAAAGCACTTCTGCTCCGCTCCGCATCTCCCACTCTAAGCAATCACCACTACTCTACCAATTTAATATTCATCGTCACAATTGCAACAGTTAGTAACTTGGAAGAGTCGTGGAAGCTGAGGCTCCACCTCGCTCAGTGTCATGTCAGTCTTCAGTCTTCTTTCCTTAATCAGTGCAAAGTTAACAATTATCTTTCATTTTAACCTAAATACCGCCACGCGACACAATTAACTTAAGCAGGTTTCCTATAGAGATTGCAATTGCGATTCTGCAGTTGTTGATGTTGGTGGATTAGAAGCGGGGAGACCTATCGGAAAGCAAATCATCATCATATTTTAATATTTATTTATATTTCCAGTCATTTGGCTACTCTAGTCTAACGTAAGTGCTCTTCTAATACTATTAGAGACGAAAGCTCATTATGTACTGAATTATTGACAAAAGCGACACATTTGGAATACCAGGTTATGTTTTCAGATACTTACAGGAGCTACATTAAATCCGATTGGGTATTGTACATCTAATTATGTGAGAAAACAAATAGTTAGATAAAAGCTGAGCACATTAAACGGAAACATCTGCAAAATCGAGTTGTCCTGTACAGACTACTTGGAGTTGGAGGTATTGTATGTAAAAATGGAGTATAAAGTGTAGGCATGGAAGTATAAATGGGAGAGAACGCAGACGGGATAGAAAGGAAATTATGGGGGACAGAGCTTATTGCTCATATAATAATATTGAAGAAAAGGTTGTAGCGGGTATAGCTCCGTGCTGGGTTGGGTATTATCCGAGGAGGGTGAAAATTCTGGAGAAAGGAGGGGAAAGCGACAGTGGAGGACCGCAGTATTTTAAAGCGATCGCCTAGAAACAAAGAGCGAGCGATAATCAGCGAGAAAGTAAGCAACTTATCGTGTCCATGCAGTGAGTGAATTATAGCTTGGAATATAAATGTGAGAAGCAGAGGTAGACACAAAACACAACAGTCAGGCCAACTCCAGTGCACCGTTCCATTCCACATGCAAACACGATATGTGTGTGGATATGTTTCAGAGAGCGGTGTACACAGGAGAATTAAGTGGAGTTGACGTGGGGGAAGCGAGTGGGAATAGGCAAGTCAGAGCAGAGGTCACTCAAGCTTTTTACGATTGATGGCACAGATAAAGAACAGAAAATAATGTCCAAAAACGAGCAGAGAGCTGCAATAAGCCCAGCTGGGTTACCTGCATAGGATTAGCCAAGCCCTCCCCTCCCAAACCTTCGCCACTTACCATACACACTTTCCCAGCTTCCTTTCTCCAAAGTCTACAGTTCTCGGCTATATTTAGGTACGCAGCCACTCTCACACAACTCCTATATATCCTACACAGTTCTCACATGTGCTCAAATCTAATCTACCTATTTATCTACAAGTCGCAAAAGTCCCAAAAAACGATTGTCAAACGGGCGTGGCTACTCCAGGGGGTTATGCAAAATGTTCTGCAACACTATTTCCTATAGAATTCTTTTTTAAATTCAATTATCTTAATTTCTCCATATCGGTTTGTGTTTACTACACTCTGACGATAAACTAAGGTACCCCCCTATACAGGAAGAACCGGAGGTATCACAGTAAAGCTGTTTACACCAATCGAAAGCCATTCCAAAGTTACATTGAAATGCAAGTTTTCATTAAAATCGGATGAAGATAAGTGGGTCAAATAATTCGGTGAAAAATAAAAGTACGAAAATGTACCCGGTTTTCGGTTATTCGGATTTTTCCCGGCCGAAAAAAAAACTTTTTTGAAATAACAATTTTACAGCTGCAATCCATGTTAAATGAGTGATTTTTCCTGAATTTTTCATAATAATCGAATAAGGTTCAATTTTCAACTTTTCCGGAGTTTCCTTGAAAAACATGAAAATTTTAAAGAAAATGCAGAAAAGTTGAAAATTGAACCTTATTCGATTATTATGAAAAATTCAGAAAAAATCACTCACGTGACACGGATTGCAGCTGGAAAAATATTATTTCAAAAAAGTTTTTTTCGGCCGGGAAAAATCCGAATAACCAAAAACCGGGCACATTTTTGTACTTTTATTTTTCACCCAATTATTTGAGCCACTTATCTTCATCCGATTTTAATGAAAACTTGTATTTCAATGTAACTTTGGATTGGCTTTCGATTGGTGTAAACAGTTTTGCTGTGATACCTCCGATTCTTCCTGTATAGGGGGGGGGGGGTACCTTAATTTATCGTCACGGTGTAAATCCAAGATGAACACTAAAACGTAGAATTTTTCAGTTTTAGAATCTTTGGTAAGCCGCAATAAGTTTTTTTGAAAAACACTTCAGATTTTGAACGACGGTTACAGTAGAAACATCTCAACAAATTTTCGTGACGATCTAAGCAGGTTTTAATTTCGAACTTTTCGAGATGCATCTGAAATATTCTCAAAAAAGTAAGAAAAAACCGCTTCGATTGTTATGAAATCTTTTTGAGATATTGTTACTATAACCTTCTTTCACAACCTGAAAAGAATTTTTCAAAAAAAGTAATTTTGGCTTACAAAAATTCCTAAATCTCAAAAATTCGACATTTAGTGTTCAACGTGACCTTAGACCTAGTAAACCCCAACCGATTAGAATGAAATTGAAATCATTGAATTCGCCACAAAATTCTATGTAAAATAGTTCCCCATACCACTTTCAAAAAGCCCCTGAAGTAGCCACACTTTCTTTGACAATCCCTTTTTCCGACCCTGTAGATTCTAGTACTCCAGCTAACAACGAGAAAGCCAAAAATGTACAAAATTTACATATGAAAGAAAGTATATACTATATATACACTGCAAGAGATTTAGGGATCATAATAAAAAGATTTTCTTGTATTCCTGTTTAGCTAATTAGTGACATTACGTAAACTTGAAAATATTATGTAGGGTGGTGGGACTTATGGGCGACCCCGTAAGTGGAAATACCTAAATAGTAGAACACATTAGATATTTTGTCTGTCTTTTATGTTATATAGTTTGGCTAAGTTTCCCAACTGACGGGGATTGTTTTTCGCGTGTTTTTCATAGCGACAGAAAGAGAAAACATTGGGATATACTCGAGTTGAGTTCAAACGGATAAGTTATAGGGAAGGGTTATAGGGAATTATAGAGTAGGGTGTACAATGTACACATGCATGGTGTAATGGCTATAGAGAGCGGAGAAAGCGTATAGAGTACCTGTGCTGCATGCACACTGACTCAAATGAAAGACAATGCGGCAGTTGGTTTTTCCTTTCCCGTATACACTTACTATATCCATTACACGATATCCATCTCCATAGCATAGCACCGCATAGCAAACCAAAATAAAGCAAAGCTCTCCTGCAATAGGCGGATAGAACCGTCCTACAATGTTCACTGTACCTATAAAACTACGTTAGTACACTCTAAATGCGTGCACATATATTTTCAACTTATTTCCACAGTTGCATTCCCCCATACTCATTACATTACAGGTACTCTATAATACCACTTAATACCGCATCCTTACTAATACTTCGCTCAATTATACACCTGTAAATGCATTTACAGATTATCAGTTAAATTAAATGTGCAATTTTATGTAATCCAGTTCTGAATAGTTCCACAAATGAACTTAAATTCCTTTTCACTTATCAAAATAAAGGTCTATTAGTCTGTCAAGAAATTTCAGAAAGAATCCGATAATTTATAAACAAATTGTTGTATGACTATTTTCAGAGGTTTTTGTTTTTGTACAATAGAAATCCATATTTTGATATTTTTCCTTCCCTGTCGATTATTTCATGGCAAAACAAACAGTCATGTTCATGAATACTTTCATACTTTCTCTGTGGGAGGAAAGGCATACTTGCGCTACAAAATAAATTCAATCCAGAAATATTCAAAAGCAAAGCATGCATTTGTACGTTTGCAATACAACATCGTATGCTGAATACATATGCACTTTATCCTTTGTCAAGGAACAGAAAGAAAACGGGGAAAAGACAGCGTGCAAAAAGAAAATGACAACCGAATTGCAGTATTTGAATTTACGAGTCGATGACATTTACGACTTCAGAGACAATGATATACGTCATTAGGATTTACACTTTCCAATGCTGTAAACCAATGCAACCACGTGATACATTATAAACATTTAGTACAACCATGCAAACATTCGTAAGATAGTTACATGGACCAATAAATTACGCAATGTATAGGTAGCATAAATATTATTAAGGCGAACTAATTTTGTTTGAATTGAATATAGGTTACGGTAACTAGAAATGGATAGAGTTACGAAATCGTAGAATAGAAATGAAGAATAGAAGGAGATTTGAAATGGAGAAAGCATAAGCAGCTTTCAACAATAGTGCTACTATGGTTTGGTTAGTAGTTTAACTTTGACACAAAAATGACAATGGTATTTGTGGGAAGAAGGAAGGGTTATCTTTTATCTGTTTTCGTAGTTCAGAAGGTGTCATGTCATATTGCCTAACAAAGCCTGGGAGTGCGTCTAAAAATTTGGAATATTTGTAAGGAAAAGAAATGGATGAATTTAGTGGACACATAGTAAACTAGGAAACATTGACTGCGCAGATTTAACAGTCCTTTAGTAAGCTAAGCAAAGTAATGCACCTTAACTTTACTTTTAAACGAAACATAAAAGTGTCTTGACATGACACTGCCTGGCCTGACTGCAACATAGAAGTATACATAGATATATGTGTAATATGAATATAGAACTGGGTTGGTTGTCAGTTGTTTGGTTTCTTGCTCACAGACACGCATATCAATTCAGTTGAGACGAAAAAATGCACTACGGGAAAAGAGAAGGACTCCGATAAGAAACTTCATCGATCAAATCACGTGGGACGTGTCCCCTAGTCCTTGTTCTCAAATCATTTCCCATATTCTCTCTGTGCAGTCAAATAAGTTCAATCCAATACAACAACCCTTCTATCTTTCATCGATAACCTGTCAGAAATTAAATTTTAATCACCTTCCCACTCCTGTTCCTTGTAAAACCTCTCTTTAATTAATAATGTATTTGTAAGGTCAGTACGGAAATAAAATGTATAAAATATTGACCTTTCCCCGAACTAACAACTCTTTAGAATGCCTTATCGGAATTAATTAGGTTATTCAACAGTTTTTAATATTGTAATAAGGTTTAAGAGTTGTTTAGCCTTGTCTCAAGGTTGTCACATCATAATTATAATTTCTTATACTTGGAATTTGAATCAGTGCATTGGGAAAGCAAGAAAGTAAAGTATTTAGCGTAGTAAATTTAGTTTGGTAATGTTTCGATCAAATTTTGGTTAGTATTTTTCAATTTTAAATATAATTTGAGTTGACACGACATGGGAAAGAAAGAGAGGAGAAAAAGCTAAGAATTATAAGAATAGAGTGGGGACCTTCGGTGGGAAATAAACATTTTAGTCGTCGATCTGTGTATTATTGTGTATATAGTGTAGTAAAGTTGTTGGTTTAGAGAGTCTGGTTGAGTTTGTGTGAATGTCGGGAGTGGGAATGGGGTTTAGTCATCATAAGCATAACTATTAAGGGTAGAATAGAGGAGAGGAGCCGATATTCCACTCACGGTTCGTAAACACCCGCAAACCGCAGTCTATTAACAGTCAATTCTATATTATTATTCTATTCTATAAGCGAGTCGACTAAACCAAGCCAATCATGATACAGGAGCTACTCAACTTATACTTCTGTTTCACTCACGCCATCGGGAAATTTATCCCGAATATTATGTGCCTTACACCATAATATTGTTACCTCAGTCCGTTTAGCTTACTACTCTGCAAATCTTGACGTGGCTTCCACAGCCCAATAAATAAACTCAAACTATTGTTCACAGCCAAGACCGTCTAGCTACATTCCAGTCCGGTGTAAAAGATATCTACCGTGCTTAATACTATATTTAGGAACAAATGCATGTACAAACACAATAGGAAATAAAGCTACCCCACTTCTAAGTGCACTAACAACACTCACTTTTATAAACCTATCTCTATTTAAATCCTTTTAAAAGACTTACAATATTATACAATGCAATCACACATTCAGAGTAGCATACCACAAAAAACAAACCTGCAATACTTCCTTTCATCTCCTACTAAATCTAATTCAATGACGCTCAACATACCTAACAAACTTACTCTCCTATACGTAGACGTCATTTTTCAACTCATTTTCACTAACAATAATACTAACCAGTAATGTACACACAAACAAATAAAATATTTTATGTCTCTTTTCATTTCCTAATTGATAAGCTTCATAAACCTTAAAAAACTCCTAATTACGCAGGCTATGTGTACTTTACTGATTTGAAACTGAAATTTAATTTGCCAAAGGACAGGCTACTCTACTCGTATCATTACAAATATATTACGCAATTCCATTAGACATCTTCAAATGGGACAGTTGCACGGAAAGTGCGAGCAACTAAATTATTGGATAATAGTAGTTTATCTTTATGAGCTAATTCTCTAAAATATTCATGTTCATCAATACTACACTCCCATTGTCATTTTTTTCTTACGGTGAAGTACAAAAAAGTAATTGCTACTGCTAAATTAAAGGGCACCTTATAAGATACGAATTAATCAGCTTTTACACTTAATTACAATAGCAAAAGCAAACGTTACCTAATCAAGAACAACAAAACACTTATAAAAATACTGTATATTATTATTTCGTGTGCATCCGTACGGCATAAAACTACTAGAGAAAAGCAAGAAAAAACGCTTAACAAGCTTAGCTAACGGTTTAAAAGCAAATTAGAGGGAATTAAACTAAGAACTAATTGTAAACACCAATTACAATTTAATTACTGAAAATATGAAAATGACAAGCGATTCATGCAATTTACAATTTTTAGGTACTTGTGATATTTGTTAGCGTGAAAGTTGAATTTGGATTATAGGAGGCGAGTAATTGTAAAAATTGCATTAGGTATGGTGTTATTAATAATCTTAACTACAAAGGGCAGCATGTGTGTAGGGTATTTAGTTTAGGATTTGAAAAGGAAATGAGTGGTTTGTATTGTTGGTTGATTGTGTAGTAAGTAGTTGGTTTAAGTACTGCATGGTGTATTGAGTGTGGAGTGGAGATGATATGCACATAGCTAAACTAGGAAGACTTGGGACAAGTACACACATATAGATTAGGTAAATGCGAGACGTATAGAACGAACGGAGGAGAAAGAGAGGAGCGGCACTAGGCATGGCACAGTAGCTAGCGTACAATATGTAGTGTAGTAGAGTAGCATTTAATCAATAACTGTAACAGAGACACGGAAAAAATGTTCGGAAGTTTCCGTACCATCGTCGTGGCCCGAGTCCATTGACGATTTCCTACTGTGACTCTGACTGTGAGCTTGCTGAACTTGGATATGTAGCACGCTTTCGCAACAAAAATAAAAATACATCCAGATACAGTCAAAACTCTCACAATAATCAAGTATGTAAGCTGTACGTAGTCAAATACGAACAAAATACAGTACTAAGTAGTTATGTTAGGAGGAGATAGAGAAAGTGGGGAAAGTAGAATTTAGAAAGTTGAAACATGTCAAATCATGTTACAATCGGAATAATGACTTTCACAACAATTAAGAACGCGGAATTTAATGCAATTCAGCAGAAATTAGGTATACAGTGAGTTCTGATGTCATTTGACATGAAAGAGGAAACCGAAGAAAACCCGGGTACTGTCTGATTCTTTGCTATAGTGAATCGATGTAACTCTACGGTAATTCGACTGGATTTTCATTGACTGAAAACGAATAAAATGACGTAATATATTTAAATGTGGGTCCCCTGATTGATCAAAATAAAATTCGTGATCATAGTAACAAATTAACAAATCACTTGACCCAAAATTAAATAAATTACGTCATTTTATTCGTTTTCAGTCAATGAAAATCCAGCCGAATTACCGTAGAGTTACATCGATTCACTATAGCAAAGAATCAGACATTAAGTGTACAGATTGTGATCAAAGGAAAAGATAAATAGAATAAATAGAATTGACAGGAAGAAAAATAAGGTGACATGACGCTATGACAGGTGAGACATGTCATATATATAGTTAATACTCAAGAATCCCATTCGTAACGATAACTTGGATTCGGAGTTGTTACCGTTACATCACACACAGCAATAAAGCAGTAGAGAATGGAAAAGACAGATTTACAGAGGAAACAGAAAAAGTTATCGCTCTTATTTATAAAGAGATATGATCAAATAGAATTTTAAATGATTAGTATTGATACGAGGGGTACTTGATACTTAGCTAGTACCTCTGCCCCTTGACACTATTAGAGTACAGAGGTTAGGAAAAAGAAAAAAATCAGTTCGGTTGACATTGACAGTTGGGACTGAGAAGAATGAGTAATTTGAGTATTAAAAATTCAATGGATTTACACACTGGATAACAGTACAGTTATTAGCAGCGTACTTTTTATGCAGAGGCAACTCAATCGGTGGTAGCATATTCTTTTCAGGTAAAAATCCAGGCTCCAGATACCTCTCTGTCTCCTTGGACACTCGGCTACCATTATGACCGTTCATCTCACTGATGATGAATGAAGCACGACATGCCGCATTAAAAAACACAAATAGAGCAAACATTAGCCATTGGCCTATCAGTTCCATTCCATTACGTATTTACATTCAAATGCAAACAATCCCAATTTCAATTCACTGTTCACTACTCACTAGACTACCAAACACACAAAACATGTACATAAACGGTAACTACAGGTATTCAATCCAACTACGTACTCTATTCCATTCCGAACTAGGAAAAAGTTCGTAATAGCTATTTACTCAGAACACGTTCGGTTCATTACCCCCTCGCTAAATATGGAAAAGGCGCTATTCAAATATGCAAACATATATTTACGAATATTTATCCACAATTCAGTTGAACCATTATTAATCTAATTGAAAGTGTATAGTGTACAATGATAAGTCATACAAGAACGTAATATACAACATGACAATCAATACTATCCACTATCCGACTGGAAACACGTATTTGCAATTACTACTCCTCCACCTATTTACTGCTCTATCCGAGAAAACTGCGAACAAACACTAATTCTAGCAACACTATCCATTCTGCATGCTCTGCTCACTAACAGAAATCATAGACATATTATTTGCTCAATTATTCTATACAAAACAAGACACTAATGCAGCAGTAATAGAACTATGTATAGTGTTTATTCAACTGAGGAGAACAGAACACGGATGTCACGGGAAATTAAACCGATACTAGAGATACGCCGATTAGTACTAGAGCTACTAGAGAGGAATAAAATAGGTATTGACAAGAGAGCAGAGAGACTAGAGAAATTTGAAAGCAGCCAAAAAGGAAGCCGAACAATAAAGCATTATAAATAATTGTTGAAATGTAAATGGGGGAGAGACAGAGTATTTAGTCTAGATAAATGACATGCAGCATTTGAAATGAGGACATTCAAGAGAGCAGCCAAAGGAAACCATCTAGCACGTCATATAACTAACCATTGCACATAGATAAAGTAATAATAGCCACATGTGGTGTCGTTCGATGCAAAAACGGTTATGCTCCTACAGATACTACTCGCACCACACCAAACCAACTACTGAATCGATAAAGAAAGTCAAGAGAAAGTCAATATGGAGAAAGTTGGAGATGCTCAGTCTATTTATACCCACTACACGAGAAACGAATCTACTAGTCCACATAATACTTAGAAAATCAAACCAGAACCAGAAACTTAGTCACAACATGGTATACTTACTTAGCAGCCGAGTCTACTGAGTATTAGTGTTACGTACTTTGTTACACTATTCCCTGCTGCTATTGCTATGCTGTCAGGAAAAGGATGATACAAATCAGGCAAATCAAATTAGGTACAGTAGAACCGGGAAAGGTGACATAAGGAAGAATCGGATCATTTACGAAGCAAAAAGCTACTATAATATTCACACATACAAATGCATACAAATACAACACTGATCATAATGCACCCACCTGACTGGACTGAAGTAATAACAGTAAAAGATACGATATACATACATATCAATTTGGAGAGTAGCAAAGTAATCATAGAGTAAAGAAAGAAAGTACTATTCATGCTATTAGGACATTATGTATGATTATTACAGTAGTATGTAGGTGTGTATGGATTTCTCTGAATTGTATTTGTATTATGCAACGAGTTATTAATAGAAGAAACGAAAGGAGTGTAGAGAGAGAATAGAAAAGAGCAGGTGTGAGTGACAGACAGCGATAGCTTAGGGAAGTCAGCTATAGCGACAGGACAGCGACAACTGAGAGCGAGCTGAGCATTGAGAAAGAGAAAAGACAATCGGATGAGATTTGAGATGAGATGCGTCGACTAGATACAAACTACTTACTTAGAGAAAGAGAGATGGGGGAGGGGGAGCAGAGCGGGCTTGGTGGGGAGGGTTGGCAGTAGTAGAAGTAGTCATAATAGGTGTTGGCGGGTGGGAGCTTGAGCGAGCAGAGCGCTGGTGAAGTCAATAAGAGAAAATGAATAAAATATGATTGGAATGAATACCAGCATGAGTGTAAGAGTGGTTTGGTCCCTTGAAAGTGAGGTTATGGCGTGTCGTGATCTCTGTTGAGAGTGATTAAACGGAAGAAATGGTAAACGATCGGAAAGAGCATCATGGCATGGCATCAACCAACGAACGAATGAATGAACGAACAATTCATCTTATTGCATCTCATCGCCGCCCTAGCGAATCCATTCATTTCCATTCGATTGGCAAACGATTTGCATCAATTCTCCGGAAATGAGGATCGCCGTCGCGGACACTTGTCACATAAACACCCAATCAACTAATTTCCTCAATGTCAATGTCCACTAAAAATCCGTCTCTTCGAAGCCCCCGAGCAGAGTTGGCTCGCCCCTAATAAATCACAAAAGCACACTCGTCGTACATTACAACAACATCAATCACAATTCCAACAACAAATCCCATACAAAAATCCATACCCAACAAATCCACTCACACCACCCTGTACTGCATACACCCTAATCACCCTATACTCCACTGCTACCACTGGTCCCTCTAAGTGCACATCATCATCACCGTTCTATCTCTACAGTCACATTCCCTATCCCTCCTCGCCAGTCAAAATACAATTATTATCACTTTCACCCAATCACAACTCCAAAATTCACTTCACTATCAAAATAAATACCAACTGGGATTACACAGATTAGTTACAAGGTAACCCATTTACATGTAGTTCCTACCCAGATATCAGACTATTTTCCCACCACCAATTCGGCTAGGCTCATTTCAGAAATACACCAATCGCCTGTCTTCTGCCGATAAGCACAGAAAAATAGGAGAAAAAAACCTATTTTACCTGGGCGGGTAGAATAGCATTTTTCTACTCCTAATACTACATACCTGGGCTGACCATTTAACAGGGTGGGTATTTTTAAATACTTTTGAAATGATGGCATTTCAAGTAAATTTCGGTTTCACTTCCAGAACCTCCGAAATTCAAAAATTTTTAAGTATTAAGAGTATAAAATGCAATTCTATCCACCCTGGTAAAATCGGGTCATTTGATGCATATACGGAGAAGACATGATTTCTGGAGACCGATTCCTTCATTTCTGATATCATGATGGCCGAATTTGTCAGAAAAAAACTGTCTCATATCTGTATACGAACGACACGTAAAAGGTTTGCCTCGTCAGTAAACCTACAACACAACCAGAACAACATAATAGCAGACCCATTGTTTCCATCTATCATATCACTCAAACCAGTTTCCCTTACTTCCTTCACACAAAATACTACTAAACTGAAACTATGGATATCAATTTACTTTCTCTATTTCGCACTCTCTCATTTGTTATTCCTCTGGGTGCTCATCTAACTCAATCCACATTTTGCTTTCCAATCACTTTGCACAGTGTAATGCTTCACTATTATATGTAATGCTTTTTGGTACTATATGTCAAAATAAATTATACACCTAATTTAATAGTTAGTAATTTCATAAAACAAAAAATGTCGAAGTGGAAATGCACATTTGTAATGGCATTGCTAGGTTTTAATAAACTTGCCCCATATATTTAATAATAGCGCATTACGCAAAGATAACTTGGACTAAAGACATTCGGTGCTGGGGCGAAAACTGGAGCGGGTAGATATTAGGGGTTTTCCTGGTACGGGGAGAATCCTCAACATCCGGGGACATTTAAATAGGGTACAATTTACTTCGCATTTCAAAGTCGTCAAATCCTCAGTAAAAGTTCCTTTCTTTATCTATAGTTAATTTGGGTTTTAAGCCGGCAAATTACATTTATGTACAACGGCCTGTTGAAAAATACAAAAAATAATAAAAATGAAATATTAGATAAAAAGCACGATAAACCTTAGGACGGAAGTCAGAGTGAAAATAAAAAATTCTTCGGGGTAGAGAGATGGAGGTGAATATTGGGTTTTGCATGTGGTTAGGAACTTTGATTTAGAGAGGAGATAGAAAGTGGTAGTAATGAGAAGGATTGAGTGCAGAGAATAATAATTTGCGTGATTCTTTCTGTATCTGTAGTATTTGATACAAGTAAATAGTAGTTAATGCAGGTTTAATAGGGCTGGGTGGTTGTAGACAGAAAACCTGATTTGGAATCGACAGAATCAGCACTGTCCATATTAGATTAGGCCCATTATAGTTTTATATATTCAGGTGGGGCATATAGAGGAATATTCTGTTGGAAGTAGTTAGTGAGTAGCTGTCGGCCTCTTTGTAAGTGAACGAAGCGAAGGAAGTAAAGTGGCGTAAAGTGCGGCCACTAATACGGCATCAAAAGCCTGAAATACTAATATGTAATTGTATTGTAAGTACAGAATGTATACTAATGATTATTCTATCGCAAGTCAAGAGAGTATGTATGTATCCCTTGTCGATCCTACTAAAAGGCAAGACAAGACAAGGCTATTCTAGTCCAACTGTAAGTATTCAATACTTGTATAGTTGTATACCACTACACTACAGGTAAATAGAGAGAGAGATAGAAGAACAGTAAATACATAGGAGCTGCTGGTCCGCTCTGCGTCTTTTTGATCTTAAAATAGACGATGTGGCTCTCCAAGAACAGAAAGAGATCAGAAAACTCGCATTGAATAAGCCAAGAAAACTAAGTTCGTTGTTGGAATGCTCTCAGTAATACGAATATTACTGCTCCACTATACACAACCACTACTCTATACTTTATAATACATTTATTACTTCATATCGTCCCTTTTCTTCTCAAAAATGTTATCCTACATCATCATTAATTCAGAAAAACCAATCTATTTTAAAATCAAAACTCAGAAGCTTCAGAAAAATGGAACTCATTACATTTCATTTTTAATAGGTGCCACGAAAATTGAGGGCAACATTTATTTATTTGTTGTAACAATTTTTTACTAGTGTGGTTTACCCCTTATTGGAAATAATGACGAAATTGTTTTAGCCCTTTTTCGAAATATGAATTCTTTT
This sequence comes from Yoshiicerus persimilis, assembly GCA_020352615.2. Classification (NCBI taxonomy): domain Eukaryota; kingdom Metazoa; phylum Arthropoda; class Collembola; order Entomobryomorpha; family Tomoceridae; genus Yoshiicerus; species Yoshiicerus persimilis. Next base: position 3,844,500 of record CM036944.2, on the reverse strand, counting down.
GTAATGACCAGGTAGCTTAGCACTTTCGGGAGGAAGAGAGACGATATGAAAGATAGAAGATACCTTTGTGATGTTCTATAGGGTGGCTAAAGCTAACTAATGGTGAGTGTATGCTACAGAGTTGAGTTAGGATACCCTTGAAGGTATAGCTCTGCTCTCCGCATCACATCCCATCACATTAGGATGACTACTATATATTTCTTGCATTCCATCCCACTCCATTCGCGTTGCACTAAAGATATCGAGTACTATCTGGTTTATAAGTACTCGTATCTGCCTGTTTGGCCACGCAACTCTGGTAGGGCGGGCAGAGAAAGCTTCTTTCTCTGTTCACAGTATTCTCTTCTGATTCCTCACTTCATAGATAACACTCACAACTCTCTTCTGGCCCAACTGAACTAAACTCCTGGCTTCCCTTCCTTTTCAGCTTATAAGGCAGTATAACATAAGTTGTTGGCTCAGCTATGCCTTGCCCTGGCCTGGCACACAACTTTCTCCTACTTCGACTTTTTTTCATTTCTGGGTCAATGGAAATGGATTCAATCAACTATCAGTAGTAGTTGAGGCTAGGTTACATTACACCACACCAGACCCATATGCATTACAGTTTGCAGTACATAGTACATGCTATGTAAAGATGGCAATCCGCTATGTAAAGTAAACATGTATTTTATTTTGAGTTTCACGAGTCTTATTATTTGGGTAATGGTATGCAGATCGCATTACAATATGGTTAGAGAGAGCTCGGAGTAACATGATAATGTATTATAGGTATTAAAAGTAAAATATGAGTGATGCTATTTGTGTCCATGCACTTTTAGCCCCTAGTTAAGTTATTTAGTATTAATGGTATGTAAGCTCGGGCTTGAAGTAACGTGTTATGTTGTCATGCTTCAAGGGAATTAAGGATAATTCTCCCTTCGTACATATTATGAAGGATCCTCATTTAAAATTTGTTGAATATGCCTAACTTTGGTTCTAACAACTTTAGCTAATACTATTTAATGTGTGCATGGGAAAAGTTTTCTTGGAAAGCAGGTAAGACACTGATAGTTCTAAATTGTATACCTCCACATTAATAAATCATGATGTTCAGTACTGCCTATCATGTAGAATGTAGTCTTGTGCAGAATTGATAGCAAATGAACGTCTGAAAAGGCCAACATTTCCTACTCGTTTGTGTTACGTAAATGTGAGGTGAACTGAGAGAAGAGTCTATGTAAATATAGTTGAACATAACGGTAACGTGAGGAAGTAACTCTGGATGTCTACTGAAGAACAGGAAATATGAGTCTTTCAATATTTTACATATTTTCATGTACCTGCTGGTTTGGTTTGCTTGTGCAGCATAAACCGCTCTATTCTTCTCCTCCATTTACATACACAGTTGTTATAGCGAATGCACACGTAGATGCTATGCATATGTAATAAGAGCAGCAACCAGAGCTGCTAACTGGACTTAAAACTCTATACACCTAAATATCTCCACTATACAATATTATATGCACTTAAGTATTATGTAGCATGTAGTAGAAACTAAATTTGCAATTTTTGCATAGCATACCATTTATAGTTTACGATTTGCTGGTCTCATAGCTTTGTGTTGTACGTAGCCTCTGTAGGTAACTTAAGTATGGGTTTTGTGTACCTACCTATGCATGTGTACCCGTGTAACCATTATGTACAGTGTCCTATTCTTATTTGGTTTCGTTAGGTTTGGCTATTTTCCTTTGCAGTGGTAATTTGAGTCACGGAAGCGGCTGCCGCCTCCCTTCATTCCTTTTGCTTTGCTCCACTTCCTTTCTCTTCGATGCGATGATTTTTGCTGAGAAGCGCACAGCGCACTCTGCACACTTTACAATTTATTGAACAAATCGTACTCACGTAACATTTCTGTTGCGTTACACTTCTCTCCACTACCTTTCCCTGTGTACACAACATTGTTAAGCAACAGAACACTAATCCTAAGTAAATAAATATTGTTATGCAACATTACCGTGTGTACATATTTTAAAATGCTCTATGTGTCATGTCAGTTATGTATTATAGTGCATTATTGCTATTCGCAGCCATATAAAACAGAGAAACACAGTGGAAGAGTTATCGTTCCTGACTACAATTATTCATACTAGGTTTTGAATAGCAAGCATTCGAGGAATGGGGTTCTATATGTATGTAGGTATAAAAATATACTTAATAATGTTGGTTACCCCCACGTACACTACAGTAAACTTGATAAATACCTTGTACATATTTATTAAGGACGCCTGGACTGACTGGACTGTATTCAAGGAACTCATAATATTGTAATGGCTAGCTCTAGCTCTACCTATGGTATAGTACAGTCGACTCGACTGTAATAATGGATGACGAAGAAACAAGCTCACACAATAATACAATAATATAATAGTACATGGAAAGACAGGCGTCGTCAACACATAGGAATACTGCACGCTATATGCTCTTCTCGTCCTAATCATCATGATCTAATCCATGAGCACTTTGGGTTTCACTTTATTTTCCTTTCGCAACTACGACAACTATTAACAGTCGCTCGGAGTCACTGCAATTCTGTGCTGTTAACTTAACTGCTCACAGCAGCAGTAATACATAATGTCTATGTATGTATGCATAACTATGTATGTATATTCAACATGCACCTACAATAACACACTACACCATTTCTAGCGGTAATAGGTTCCACAGTTCAGCTAAAACTGTTTTCTCAGCGAACTGCTAACATTATTATAACATAACAGGAGCAAACCACTACTGTGCATTGTGTATTGTAAATTGTGGCTATTATAGTATGGTAATGTAGGCATGTATTCCGAATTTCCTTTTTATTCCTTTCCCCAGTTATGATATTATTATCATAGACCAGACCAGAGGAAGCTCTCCAATATTACTAGCTAAGACCCAACTTTAACAACATTACACAATTAGAGTTACTAAATAAAATAATATACAAATTCTCAATGTCTTTCCCTTCCTATACGCCACAATCGCTGCCACTACTCTTTAATTTACCATACAAATCAAATATGCATAGCCCTAGTGTACTAACAGTCCTCCATGTGTAGCACGTACAGGCCTTTCTATTCATCTTCCATTCTGTACAGTGTTTAGTCAAATACGTAACCACTTCACCTATGTTTTTACCCAAAAGTAATCAATATGCAATTCAATAATATCACAGTCTACACCGAATTAAAACCAGCTCATTTCTCTCCGTGTACAATCTACCTACGTCTAGCGATACCTAACCAGACCACTGAACCAAATGGACACTTCCCATTTCCCTAATTGTCCAATCTTAAATCCTCACTTTATTTCAATGCATCTTACAGCCGTAGGTCACACAGTTCAACCAGGGCATTTCACTTCACTTGAAAACTTGTGGTCACATTTATTTGCTAATAGTTCTAAAATCTTAATTTTAAAATACCCAGACAACTTTTCCGATAATAATAAGAGATAGAAAAATGCTCTGGAGGTTAGCTGTAGTGATTGCAATTGCCAAGAAAAAGGTACCCAATTAAAAAAAAGATTTCAAAAAATTGAAAATTATTATTTTCAAGAAGTGTCACATTGGGGGGGAATCGGGTGAACTAGATATCATTATCAAATTTCCATATAGGTAATCCAAAAAATATTTAAGTACTAAATTTCGACAGCGAAATTTTCAATTTTTTTCAAAAAACGCAAATCATTGTTTGAAAACAAAGTAACCAAAACCAATCAATAGTCTGGATGCAACAACAGTAGAGGATCGAGTATCCCAACCTTCAACCAACCGTGGGGCAAGGCTAAAAAAGTTTTATACTTTAATTTCTTAAATATTTAAAAGAAAAGCCTTTCCA
>CM036944.2:3110204-3240537 GCA_020352615.2 Yoshiicerus persimilis | reverse complement strand
ACTTATATCCCACCTTCTGTTCTGTTATAAGAGGCGAACAACCCTTTATAGAGAAGGTGTCCAGGGCTCAGGCCACATAATCGGGCTCATTGCCAACTCCCCTGAGAAGGCATTGTTGTTAGTTAATGCCGAGAGGTCAAAGGCTGTCATTAGATGGATTCATAGCCTCACTACACACACGAGGTGTGCCTGATGGGGTTCTGCCCTACTGTACCCGGAATTCCGTGGGGCTTGGGCCTCTCAGGCACTATAGTTCCATTACCCCATAGTTAGTTTATCTATCTTTCCATTCGTGCGTCGCACAAACAACCTCTGGCCTTATACCCCAAGCGGGATTCGAACACCACTACCCGACAGCAGACATAGAGATTGATTATTCACGTACGCCCCTAGCCAGGTATGCTTGGGTTTTTTTTATCCCACCTTCCCACCTTTCTCAATTTCTCCTTTACTATTCTAATCTGCTTCCCATTTTTCCTAGAGGGAAATTTTAACCACTAGTGGTATTTCCTACTCGAAACCTTCGATATTATTTTCTGTATTTCGGAAATCATAAAATCACAATCACAGTTAATGGAAAACGGGAATTTTTGATATTTGGTCGAGGCACACAGGAAACAATAATACCAATAATTGTACTTACAATAACATTTATTTGTATACGTCTGCGATTAATTCCGGTGTACCATTATGTTATCTACTAATAAACTAATAATATAGGTATGGCTAATAAATATGACAAACGTATGATGAAACTTGATTTCCGGCATTCCAGTAGTATAGCGAATACTATTTAAGGCCTAATACTTACAGAACAGATACACATACAAATAAAAAGAATCCCAACATACCCCGTAATATTTATTTCTCAGGGATTGTAAAATCTTTAAAAGTAAGTAAGGCAACTAAACAAATTAAATCCAACTGGATATGACAGAATAGTAGTAATTCATTCGTTGCTTTCTTAATGGCCCAAACTGATGAGTTGTATGTAACCTAGAACTAGACCAAACCTAGAAGTAAAAGTAAAACTATTCACTAGAGTATGAAATCCAGCTTGTAAAATCCAATTCAAATGGAATAATCATTTTTTTGCTTTATCTTTTGTGTTATGATGGTGGTGCTCTTTTATGTTAAGTTCAAGTGAAGATAATATTATATTCACTTGCGATTGACATAAAAGTCATAATATTATTATGATGACAAAATTAGCTTATGATTAAGAAAAGATGCAGTAAATGCTCCGGTTCATCATGCATAGGAAAATTATTTTAAAATTTTTATTCATTTTTTATGTACTACAATAAAATTCATTAACATGCAGAGAGCGTATAAAGTAAAAACTTAACCATTACAAAAATCATAACTTCAAGTGGAATAAAACGTAGCAAAAAATAGTAAATATTCATCGATCTTAATACCCACCTAATTAACTCTAATTAAAACGAAATACATTCTGTCATTCATACACTCATATGTACTAAACTTTTACATCATTTAAAAATAAAAAGTACATAATTTAGTAATTTAATTAATTCAGTTGAGCATGAAACTGACCCTCCCGTATCCCAAGGCTATTAAGGACGGCCTGCGAGGGGAGGTTGAGTAATTACTATTCACAGATGAGTTTGAAGTCGTCGAGGCTGTCGAGTCGATACTCGCTGATTTCGTCTTCTTCTCCGGTTTTTCTTTTTTGCTGAAAACCTGGACAAAATATTTATACATCAAAATAGTGTGGATAGGTAAATGAATTAAAGTATCAGCCATATCGTTGCGGTTAAAACAAACTTACAGATTTCATACTCCTGGAGTATAACTCTGCCCTTTCTTCGTCGAACTCGTAGTCGATATTGTTCATTATGAAGATATTAATCAGAAATTCCAAAAGCAAATTAGAAAGGTTTTAGAACTGAACAGTTCCCTTTATTATTACGGATAAGTCTCAAAAGAAGTTCCTCTTTGGGAAATCTAGGTTTTAAATGCTGGCGTGTATTCACTTTGTCTCCTGATGTCTAAAGGTAACTATTGCCTGTCTTTTTTCAAAATGATTATCATCGCCTTTTCCAACATGCCTTTTATATTCTGTGCATCAAAGTAGGTGTGAGTGGATAATACCTCATATACGCCGCATCAACAAAGTCATAAACTATATGCGCATTTCCACATTTCTGTAAACATTGTAATTGACATTCAAATGTTTATTGATGTTATTTTAAGTAAAGTGTTGTTGATTGCAATATTGCGTTGCAGTAACTTTAAATAGAATTGATTAGTTGATTGCACTCACTTTGAAAGATAAAACGTTACCTTTACGATCATACGATCATTAAAAATGAAGTGAAAAATCTATATTTAGCAAGTAACTAAGTTGGGGCATTCATAATTCACAATACCTTATCATTTAGGTAGTAAGCCAGCAAATGCCATATGTATTCATTCTAAAAGAAAACTAAAATTAAATTGAAAATTATCGAGATTTCGAAGTATTACGTATAATTTTCGTTAGTGTTAGGACCTAAATGTAAATATGAAAAGCAGAAAACAAATTGCGCAGACTAAATGAATACCTCTATTATGTTTTCATTTATGTATTACTAAATTAGCCATATTAACCAATCTAATTACACCACAACCTAAATATTTGGAAATTTAAACCGATAAACCTGAAGTGGTGTTAAATGTCATTTGTATTGTAATTTTCATTAATTCATTACCACACGTGTTACAAGTATTTCCTGGCAGGACAGATTGCAACTTCTAATGACAAGAGAAGAGATTTTAAGACAATTTTATTTACATTAGCTAGATAAGTTAAATATTTTGATGTTTCATAATTAACATTATATTCTGCACCTTATAAAAGCACAGCTATATAATGACAAACTTACGTAATATTGCTCGCAATGTTTGACTTAATTGCAAAGGCACTTATAATGACAATATAAGTGTAATCATAAGTGATTGCCCCTGAATTAAATTTTTCGTTTCAAAATATCAACATAAATTCTGTCAGTGCTCTTCAGATAAAATCTATATTTAGCTTAACAATTGAATAATGTTTTATTTAAGTAATTGCAGTGATGCAGTGGAAATAAAGTAATAAAGGTCTGTAGGTTTTGTTGGCAAGCGTTATGACATTGGACCATTAAAACTTCACGTGAAGAGCTACGAAAGTAGGACAAGTGTTTATTACTATCACTAAAAAACTCAATTTTTCTTTAAATTAGGTCGTTATTGGTGTACGCAATTATCACCTTTACAGTATGTATATTGGCGTATTCATTAAAATTCTGATTCATATCGCTTAATTTATAGTATAATTTAATGAATAGTGGTCAATATTTCAGAAATGCTCCTTTCAACGTGTTAATTGGATATTGAATAAAATGCTTCAATTTTTGTACAATAAAATGAACTTCTCTGGTTCTGTGGTAAACTCTAAATGACATTTGAAATCCATATTGCATTCGTTGTACACCAAATGCAATTTAAATAGAATAAACCCGTTAAAACAGCACGTAATAAAGAGGAGCATAGACATTGAGAAAACCGAAACCGAAAAAAAGCATGAAAACCGAGAAAAACAATATTAGAAAGTCGAGAAAGACAGTACGAAAGTCGATGTGTAACATGCGGCTCATACTGACAATTCGAACACACAGACAGACAGATCGGACATTACTATAAAGTAGCGTTTCGCGAACACACACACGCACAGACAGACAGACAGACAGACAGACAGACAGATCCTTCATTCCTATAAAGAGTTCGCTGATGCTCCTCTTAATAATGAGGAAACTTTAACTTGCGCATGATATCATTAAAATATTCATATTACTTTGGGACTTAATTACTATTCAATTTCGTGAAATGCTTTACCTCAGTAAAGTTGTTTTGCCAATTCCATTGTTGTTTCATTTCTTTGTAAACTACAGTTTCTAAAAGACGACGAATTTCTTTAGAATTTATGTGAACATTAAATGAAATAGCTCAGAATATTTTAGTGCTTTATTGGTAAATTGTTAAGTTAATGGCAACAAGTTACAAGTTTCGGTTACTTTTTATTGAAAAAAGGGAAAAAGTTCATTACAATCAAATACTCTCAGTTTTACAATAGCAATAGGATACTTCGGGAAATATCACCCGGTACTGTACAATATGGTAAAAATTACTAATTTTGTCATATTAGCTAATATTGTTATCCTATTTAACGAAGCAAAACATTTCATGGAATATTTTAAGGAATGCAGCACTCATCTTTTATTCATTAGTCAAAACTGGACAGAAGTCATTGATTTTCTTGATTACATAGCCTATATTGATATACCAAAAGTTTTAGCAAACAATGCCAGGGAATTGTTTGGCAATGGAAATACTTTCTCAGGAAATTACTATAACCGTTTTAGTAAAGCATGTACGGCAGTATTTGATTTCGTAACGATTCGGGATGAAAATTACGAAAGAAGTTTAGAATACTTAAAAAGAGATTCTTTAAACCCGGATTTCATTATTTATGTAATGAATAACAATTTCAATAGTAATTTTCTGGATAATTTTTACGAATCAATCAAGGAAATCAACATCTCGGCAAAAGTTTTTGTGGTAACCCGGAAAGGAAGAGCTCCAGATGTGCTCCATGTTTTATACCTACCAGGAGTTACAAAATCCGAAGATAGTGAAGGAGCATTGTATCCAGTACCTGATTTTGAAACAGCATTGACATTAGGGCAACTAACTAAATTTTGGACGGGTGTCCACAGTAATTTGCGAGGGAGGAAAATTTCACATCTTTCAGAATTTCCATCTTTTACGGATAGAAGTTGTGGGGTGATATTTCACAAAACGGAAACCCGTTCTGAAGAGCTGTGCACTTTGAAAACATTGGAAAGAAAACTTAACTACACAATTTACAACTCGGACGATGAGAACTTTCCGGGGTATGTTTTGAGTTTCGTCATTTCGTTGCAGCACCCACATGCGGAACAATGGACTAATAATTCGTCGAATTTGCAATGGATTTCTGCAGGGTTTCGATACAGTCCCTACATTTATGCAATTTTCTCCCGAATCGAATTTTACACTTTTTCTTCCATTTTGAAACCATTTGACTACAGAATTTGGATCGGTTTATCCATATCTTTTATTGCGGTTGCCATCAATTTATTTTTTAGAGCGGAGCAGAATCACGTCATAGGATTCGCATTTAGGAAAATATTTCAAATTGTATTAGGAACTTTGGTAGACCAAACTGATGGAAATTTAGTCCGAAAAATTCTGACTGACGATAAAAATAGAATTTTGTATTCTTTTTGGTTAGGTATAACTTTCGTTTTAACGTATGCATACAAAGGTGTACTTATTACCTTCATTTTGACGTTGAGACCCCCAAATCATCCAGAGAGTCTAGAAATGCTGACACAAACCCCTATTTGCATAACTACAACAACGTACACGTGGCCTGAATACGGCGAATACAAAATATCACATTTGAAAGTCCATGTCCTTCCTGAACTGATCACGGAGAAGAGTATGTCGCAGCAGAGAAAGATTTCGCAAGTATTATTGAATAATACCATTTTCTTGAATGGAACAGAATTTCAATTAGTTTACAATATAACCAACAAAATTCCTGTCAAAACTGATAAAGGTTGGCAAACCCTTCCAGATCAATTTGCCCTCATTAGTGTCGAATTGGATGTAATTCTTTTTAAAGAGATCATTAAAGCTACAAACAAATATTTTACGTACATTAATCTTGGTTATAATTCATTTGGCAGCAGAAGACTGTGGTTATGCAAAAGGAATTACTTAGCGCATATTTTTCAAGAAAACATTTTTTCACTCGTCGAAACAGGGTTCTACAATAAATGGATTGAAAACTCTAACATACAGCATTTTCGAAATAATTACAATGCTACATACAAAAAGCAGCGGTTGTCACTCTCTGAAAGCCGCTCGATAAAAAGAAACTCACCAAAGCAAATATCCTTCAAAAGCTTCAGTGGATTTTTTACTATAACCTCATTCTTTCTCACTATTAGTGCATTTATTTTCATTTTGGAAAATTTATTTCGCAAAATTGTAACTATTTGCCCTCTAAACTAACTTTAACCAATAAAATACCTATGGCTTTACATTAATGCAATTAAAATAATCGATTTAAAACAAAGAAATATACCAGAGAACGTCTTATTTTTAATTATGTTTCATTTTATTCAGAAAAAATACAAAAATTATGCCACTGTCAATAAATAAACATATAGAAATCTTTCCAACTTCTATAACACTAATATCAAAGAATCATCAAAATAAACGATAAGTTAATTTGAACAAATAACTTTTGTACAATTAAAATAAATAACTAACTAAATGGTACATATTCAATTATTTCAGGAGTAACCTGTAAATATTATGTTACTTCGATTATCTTAATAAATAATTATTTTTAAAACCGTAGTAGATTCTGAAGATTTCTTAATCTTCAGAACAATTTTATCGGGTCAGCATGAAACTTGCTCTGCCGTACGCCAAACTGATCAAAGAGGATCTGCGGGGAGAAGAGGAGTAATTAGCAGCAGATGAGTTTGAAGTTGCGGAGGCTGTTGAATCAATGCTCGCCGATTTGTTAGTCTTCTCTGATTTTGGTTTCTTGTTGAAAATCTATTAATGACAATTACAAATTATATAATTTTGCTTTGGGAAAATATTTACAAGTTTTTAGCAAAATAATGCAGTTTATAAAAAATGTGGAATTAGCTTACCGATCGCATGCCCCTGGAATAGAATTCGGCCCTTTCGTCGTCAAACTCGTAATCAATGTTATTCATCGTGAAATGTTTTTGAAAAGTAGCACAAGTTTTGAAAAAAAGTCTGGTTTAGTAGGTCAATCAATGGAATGTCACTATTCAAAAGTGTTGGCAAAGGATTGATTTGATTGTTTGTAGTAGTTAGTTGTTTCTCAGTGTTTGTTTTCGGAATGATTTATGATTTGAGCTGCTCTCGTCTTTTATGCATTGTAAAAGAAGGTGATAAGAATTGTGTTACGTGTTCGAATAAGCAATGTGCGCGTTTAAATGTTACAGATACTGATTCATGAGTGTTTACCAGTTCCAGAGCGTCAAATTAGTTTTAAATTAAATTACATTTCCATTAGGGTGCAGGACTACACAGGCAGGTTAAATAAACAATCGTTTTTTACGTATGCTTCAATGAATTGATAAATACCAAGTACTGAATGCGTACCGATCTTATAACAATAGTTAGTCATTCTTTACAACTATAATAGGGGTAGTCAAACCAGGGGTAGGATACTCAAAAGTTCGTTAACTAGCGATCGTAAAATTCTGCAAAATCATTGGTTCATACTTTTGGTTACTAAAGTTACTGTGAAAATTAGCCAATGATTTTGCAGAATTTAACGATCGTTATTTAACGAAATTTTGAGTATCCTACCCCAGCTATAATAAACTGCAATTAAATAAATACAAAAAATAGCTCGGCAATTAGACCTTAGTAAAGAAGTGTAATATCAACACTCTCGTAAAAACAAAATTAAATGCCATGAAATTTACATTTTTAATTTTTCTCGCTTTATAATTTTATTATTTTTATTATTTTGAAATCAAATTTAGAATGACACATAATACTAATTATTATGCACAATATGAATTTGGCACATTGATTTTTTTTTTATTTTGGCACTTATTAACTAGTACAAGGCATACAGCATACTGTTTACCTCAGCAACAGATATTCAGTTGCAGCACATTACAAGAAAAGTCCTTGATTCATAAATGAACGGTAATTACTGCATGAAAATCACATTTTACGACATCTGCAGAATGTGAACGTGAATACCCCTATCGACAGGACAGAACAGATAAAAGTATAATCAAAAGATAAGTATCATTTTCAACCAACGTACGCTTCAGTTTAGCAATGGTGGTTGGAAATAATATTTGTAGCAATTAGAGTCAATCATCCATAAAATGATTAAGAGATAACATACCAGGTAATTAAATTAACTTTTTGTACAATTTTCATGTGAAAAGATATGGCGCACATTTGCATAAGTACAATAACAATACAACTTGAGTTACGATACGACTTTTGATGAGTAATTTATATTGCGTATTTGAATTCCTCAAAGCAAACACATATTACATAATCTTCGCATCCTGTCCTGTTGCAATAACCACTCAATTGAATAATTTGCAATCGAATTACGGAATCACCCTGAAAGGTCATCTTATATACCTTCTCTATATTTAGAGAATTCTGAATGATTTTCTATAGTTTGATTTTATTGTTGAACGTCAGGTCAGTTACATTATAAAGAACACAAAGAGAACTTTTTTTGTGAAACGTATATTTTTGTATTTTTAATATATTAGTTTGTAAGTAATGCACCTGTTACTGTTATATAGTATGAATTTTATGAATATGGATGATAATGTTGTCCAGTTTGTCACTGTCATTATAAACTCAATTGCTCTATTTCGGACAAGGATTACGAAGTCTGTCTTGTTAATGTTAGTTCAAATATTGTAGTCAATGAGATTTTTTCAAAGGTCTATAGTAAACAATTCATTCGAATGGATTCTTTTTTTCTACCTTTTTGTCTCGTTCTATCTGCCTTCGGAAATTAATTGGTCTTTTCTTTGGAAAAATGATCATCGTTCATAAAAACCGAATTTTAGTTATTCTGCTAAACAATTTATTTATGACATCTTCAATTTTCAGGAGAGTGGGTAAAAAACGACTGCGTGATACATCAGGTGGTTTTCGTTGACGGGTAAACGGAACAAATTAAAGGCATGGGTGTTGATTCTTTAGAAAATGAGAGGACATTTTTGCAATTCCTCAATTAAGTTGGTCTCATTAATAAATTGCGGTTGTCGATGAATACCCCGGAGAATCCATATCCGATGAATTTCTCTTCGTCCCCATTTTCGGCGACTTTCTCTCCGTCTTCGGCGAATTCCCTACCATCTCCGATTTCGATAAATTCCTCGCCCTCTGCGTTTTCAGCGGATTCCCCACCGCCTCCGTTTTCGGTAAATTCCCCTTCGAGACAGTCATTTTCGTCTTCCGCCTTTGAATCTGTGTTTGAATCCTGTGGAGTAGGGTATTCGATTGACATTCGTTCTGATCTCCCTTCCACCCTTCAATATAATATTCAAAATAAATAAATTTTAGCATTATTATTATCACTGAACAGCTAAAAATACTGTGAGTTTAGTTCAGAAATGTCAATAATTACGACTGAGAGTATTTCCTGAATCCCTCCTTATTGAAATACAATCCTCTGTTAAAATTTTCTTTTGGGTCTACAAAGCGTCCACGGTTCCTACGATTCCTTTGGATGAAGTACACGATAATTAAAATGAGAATCAATAAAACAACAGCTATAAGAGGTCCAAAGTACCAAACTGTTGGACCAATAGAATTGGCAGAAAACACTGCATTCCGTTTGTCTGAAAATAAAAGGAAGCACAATATTAGCAACCATTACTTGGCCAGTTTTACCAATTGTGAAGGAAACATCAGCTTAAAGGTATTGTTTGTCTGGGTAAACTATTCCAAACACAAACAGTACCGTTCTTAACAGACTTCCCAATGATAGGTACTGAAATAACTCAAAGAAATGTATGCTTATTAGTTAACCTAAACCAATGGTTTCTCCAATATAGACAAAAAACTTTTCCAAACCAATTTAATAAGATTTAATGCTTTCCTTTCCACTAAGGGGAGAATATTTTTAACCTCATCATTAAATTATTGACAACAATCTGCAGCTTACTAATTTTGTGGAGAACAAAAATTGTAAAAACTCAGGGCAAATAATTAGTTACTCCTTAAATTGATGATTTTAATCATTTTTGCTAATAATTGAACTACAAACTACACTTACCTAGTACACTGATATACACGTCCTTGTAAACATATCCATAGGAGTTAGTTGCGTTGCATCCGTAATTTCCCCTGTCAATTTTACTTCTGTTTTCAATAATAATCCTATTTCCATAAATTTTCCTACGAGGATTTGAAGGTGCTTCAGCCAAAGGCTTTCCATTGTGAATCCATTTAATTTCCGGAGCAGGTCTCCCTTCTGCTTCGCAGCGGAACTCAACAATCTCTCCTTCAGTTGCATTGGCGATTTCAGGTTCAATGGTGAAGTAGGGAGCAGCGTAGACTGTCAACTGAACTGAATGCGAAACCGGAGTTCCTACTCCATTGGAAGCGTCGCAGTCGTAACTTCCTTCGTCTTCAAAATGGACATCTTTGATTCTAAGTGTTTTTCCATAATTGTCATATTCGATTCGGTCGTATGGCAGTTGACTCCCTTTCTTCGTCCATTTGATTTCCGGAAGAGGCCTGCAAAATAGAAATTAATATCACGTACACGAAAAAAGTGAAGAAATGATTATCCTGAAACTACACATGAAACTGAACTTACGTTCCACCAATGATACACCACAGGCTTACAGGGTTTCCTTTAAGAGCGACTGTGTTTCTTTTGGTTGCATATTGAATGACAGGTTTGTGTTTATTCTGAGATGCTGAGTCATTGGTGGTCAAAACGCTTAGATACACGCGGTTGCCCAACTTGTATTCATGTCTGTAAATGCAAAATACGAATGTAAGATGGACAATGTCATCAAATGGTTCATCAATTCATATTTACATTGTATGTAATGTAAACTGTAATAATTGCAACCTGAATGGTGAGTAGGCAGAGCAGGCGTAATAGAATTGAGAACTCCTATCGGTTTCCGTTACATTCGAGAACCAAAGACTACCTTCGGGGTCAACTGTTATCCTCGATGAATCGATGCTCTTAATTGCTCCCAGTTGGTTCTGTACAACATAATTCCACATTTAAAAGCACCCAAACATTTTTATGACCACAGATGTCATTAGGTCAACCAAGGAGATAAAACTTTTCTTAGAATTATAAATCCACATTATATAACGAAAAAAATTATTATTATTCTATAATTCGGTTGACGGAAATTGGAACATGATAGAAACACACACAACACACAAGAGTGAAGAAATAATAAACACAGTATACGTAAAATTACAAACCTGGAGCATCCAACTGACACTGGGTTTGGACCAACCACCGGGAGCACTACATTTTAATTCGAATGGTTTTCCTTCATCTGCCACTTTTGTAACAAATTCCTTATCCTTATCCTTAAACGAATTCGGTTCAACCTTGCGGACAAACACGGAGTTACTCGTGGCAGTACCCCACTCGTTGAAAGCGAAGCATTGATAGTGTCCCTCATCTTCATCCCTTGGGGTGGTGACAACTATTGCCCCTCTGCCCGACTTTTGAGACATCCGGTTCCCATAAGTTTTCCAGTTGAATTCCTTCCCGTTTTTCACCCATCTGTATTTAGGTTCCGGCTCGCCCTTCGCTTCGCATTCAATAGTAAACGGTTTGTCATTTTCTTTTGGATTCAGGGCTACCTGGAAAAGTATCTCGTCAGACGGTGGCTGCTTCGTAATCAGCGGAGGCGATGGCACTGCGATACATTCAGTATACTAATTAGGAGATGCTTAACTCTCAAATTCAATTTATGAAAATGTATATTTTCCGATTTTTAAATATTTGGTGAGAACCATAAGGCATACACAAAGGGGGGAACATTATCATTTTATGACTTAAGGGACTTTATATATTTATACTAGTTTTCTGAAATTTTCATTATTTAAAATTTTCGGGGTCAGAACTGAGTTAATTACAATTGTGAAAATATATTTACCAACAGCAGCAAAAGCTGCAGAGAAGCGGACAAGTGTAGAAATGATGGTGAACATTCGGTTAGTGGTTTCCAACTGATTTAATATGTAGACCTCAGAAAAGAATACTGACTTGCCACAAAATAGGAAGTAATTCGGTATCTAAATAATTACCTATAGTACTGATATTTCTGATTCCTCTCCGGAATTCATTTGTTGTTTACTAGAGAATCGTATTATTATAATTTGTAATTTGGGCCACGAAAACCTAGAATAAGTCATCCCTGGATATATAGTCAGCCCAACATGACCAATTTTCAATATGCCCTATTTTCGTAGTATCTGGGTGGAGAGGCTAATTTAAGGTGGAGTGACAATGTTCCTTATTAATCCCTCATTATATAAGTAAGCAGCAAAACAACTCACTATATTTATCTTTCCGATAAACTCTATACCCCTTTCCTGTAGATTGTGGTAATATTTGTTAAATGTACTGTATTTAAACTTACGTATTCCTACGACAGCATTCTATTATAATATGATGACTTAAATCATTGATTAAAAGTACAAAAAAGTTAAAAATAATGATTTCCCACTAACTTGAATAGTTTCTAGTCCAGATGGTGAACTTAAGTAAAAGATAAAAATTAACAGAGGCCTTCTTTGCTATAGGCAACCTAGGCGGTCGCCTAGGGCCCCGCGCCTTCAAGGGCCCCGCGGCAGCCAAAAACGACAAAAATGCTACACACTTCTGCATAATTTTAGCACAAAAACCTGAAAATTTTTATGCCCGCAAGGGCCGAATTCACTGTTTTCCAAAATTAATCACATTTCTACATCATTTTGGAACCAAAACTGAAAATTTTTCGGCCCTTGCGGGCCGAATTTCATTGTTTTCCAAAATTAATCACATTTCAACATCATTTTGGCACCAAAACTGAAAATTTTTTCGGCCCTTGCGGGCCGAACCCCACTTTTACCCTCAATTGCCTAGGGCCCCGCGTTTGCGAAGAGAGCCTCTGAAAATTAATAATGTTTTAGACTTTAGACTTACATAATCGTGTTTAAATATTTATTAAACTATTCATCTTTTCAGGGATTTTCTACGAATGAAGTAAACTATGGCCACCTTTTACATTAATAAAGGAATATTCACAATAAGTTGGGTTATGGGTAGGTGTCCGTTTCAGAGCTAGTAAATTAAGTTCATTTCGAAACGCTCTGAGACCCATGCCCTCCATTATATTCATCCAATCGCTGTAGATTTGATAAAAGTTTGGATTTGCTCCATCTAGAAGATGAAGTTCTACCGCTAATTGTCCAAAAGGTAACCCAGAGGGAAATTCCTCCTTGAAACTATTCAGGACTCCAATTTCAGCACCTTCAACATCAAACTTCAAAATGTCTAAAAACGTGTGTCCATTCTTCTGGAGTTGTGATTTGAGCGAGCGCAATTCAGGATTGTCATCATTCACGCCCAACCCAATTCTTTCGATGAAAGCCCTCCCTGGATATTTTCGGGGAAGATCGATTTCCTCTACCTTGATTGTGTGATCAAACATGAAAACAGTGCAGCTGGTTCTTTCCAAAATTTCCTCTTCGAAACTTGTTTCGTGGCTGATTCCGTAGGAGTACACCACACAAGGAGAATTCAAAGAATATTTTGCAATGTGTCGAATCCCGCAAATCCATTTTCCTCCGTCTCCCGGAATCCCGACTCTTTCCACGGTGTGGGGACAGTCGAATGTTGGGTAAAAGAAATCATAGAAAGAAGTCTCTTTGCTAAAACTCCATTGATCCGTTACATCCAAAGGTTTCGTTTGTTCCAAACTTTTTCTTGCGGTTAAACCTCGTAACCAGTTTTCATTGGCTTCTGAAAGACGTTCCTTCACTGGATCTGCACATTGATCTTTTCCATCCACAAAAAGCAAATGTTTATTACTTTTTATACTTACATTTTGAAATAATTAATTCAATTTACAAAACTCACCATTTTGATTTATAATATCAATCGCGAAAAACTTTCCTAGGAAAAATGAAAACATTGCAAGTAAAATAACTGTTCCTAAACGAAATCGCTTTTCAGTTACTGTCATCTTCAATGCAAATCTTGTATTTAATTATGTGCGATTAACAAATGCAGACGGTTATAAAAATAGATGCCAGAGTTACAGTTTCAGTGATATTGTTAAATTGTTCTTTATGTAAGCTATGTAACAACAACCCACTGTTCTAATAATTTTGCCCAACAGCAATTCCTGCTCTATCCGTTCTTGTCCTTACAGCAATTCTGTATTCTACTGTCAGCATTCTTTTCTTTGGCGAAGCATTTTTTGCATATCTTTTCGGAGGTAAATGTAGCATAGGTTTAGGGTTACTATATATTTATTACTCTACTTATTGGAGTACCTACATCATCTATTTGCAATTATGCATGTATTAATATAGTGTCAAAAAGCTATATTATTATCTCGTTACTGTGATTAAGCATTCCGGTGGATTGATTATATTCTTAATAATACTTTTGGAATAACTTTATTCAGCTGTTCAAACTTCAAACTTTTTTCGATAGAGTTGTATTGAAATAGTGTTATTTAAAGAGCTTGAGTTTTGTAACAATAGCACGGCCACAGACAGAATTCTGCTTCCACATGACGAAACTACAGTTTCTCTATTCTATTTTATTCATGGAAGTAGTAGTAATTTTTGAAATAGTAGGATCCTCGTTCAGAACTGCCAAGTCATCATTTTCCTGAGCATTTCTCTATCGTATTGTAGGTAATAAATGCATGTACGTCAATGGGTGGGTCAACTAACTCACCTCCCAATCAAGAATTCTGTGTGTAGAATGTGGAGTCTCCATTTTAAAATATGGCAAACACAGTAAATTCATTGCAAACTGTTAAATGAATTGTAGGATCCTTTTTTGCTTGATCATAGATATTCTTGAGGTCAAAAAACTAAATTATCTTAATCATTCTCTACTTATTATTAGACGAAAAGACAGACGACGATTCTTTTTATTGTTTAAATTCCGTTATATTTGGGACACTCTAATGCCAACTTGACTACAAGCAATAAACACGAAACTGAATTAATTTTTGAACTGAAAAAAATATTTGAAAAACTCGTCATTCACTATGCAAATTAATCACACTTTTTTAAATTAAAATAATTACAACACTGGGATTTTGTGATTTTACATTATTCTATCTTACATTTATTGTTTTGTGTTACATAAAATACATATACATAAATAACATAAAATATTCCAAAAACCGATGACTTTTCATGATATAGTCAAGCATGTAGGTTAGTAAAATATTAGTTTCCCCACATTTTTATTTAATAATTCTCCGAAAGTAAATTCCTTCACTTCCTTCACAATATAATATTAATTTTTATCACGTATAATCACTAAATTAATTAATAGCCAAGGACATTTATCACATTTTAGTACATTATGCGAACTTCCTTAAATACTGGTACGTACAGTAACAGGAATTATTATTTACCAGTTTGTTCTTTAATCAAATCCTCTCTTAGCCTTGTCAATATCTCCCCGAGTAAATTACTTCCCCTCCACGTTTTCCTAGATTTAGCCTTCGGATCAGATTTTTTGAGTCCGATTCCCCATATTCTGTCCACTGGGCTGGCCTCCACGAGAGTGGTCCCCTGCGTCTTCACCAATTTCTCTAGCAAATCTTTATTCTGCGTGAACTTGAGTTTATTTCCCTCGTAAACAATTGTTTCTCGGTGTTCGTTCCAAATTGGCACGACGAAATTTTTAACTTTCCTTCCCAATGCTTTACAAAATTTAGGATCACCGTTACTCAGAATTTTGGTAGCTGACTGTTGGTCGTTGAATAGCATGGCCTTGTTGAACATCATCCACTGTTCGCAATTTTCAAACTTGTGCATCTCCTCATTATCCTTGTCGTCTGCAGGAAATAAAGTTTTCCCTCGAAATACCGAATCGTGCCACTGAGAGAAAGGAGAATCCCTCTGGTAAAAGAATGTAAAAGTTTCCACAGGCTCCATTCTAAATACACAGAATTATCCATATAAAGATATAAACAAATGTCCTTCAAAATAGTAATTTCTGGAGTACTTTCATTATGCAAAACGTTAGATTCAGTTCATTACAAAAATCTTAATTAATTTTCCCCAGTAGTTTCAATTAATTCACACCATGAATATTATTACAAGCGAACTCACCTAAATCTGAACTTCGGAAGAATTTAAAGGTAACAAAAAACTGTAAAATACAGTGTGCACTAAAATACAATGTCAAAAAGAAGAAAATGCACAAGTCAATTAAATAGATTTTGTAAGCACCGCTTGACGTGAAGGTAAATGTAAAACCTTGAGTCTAGTTATATACATTACAGAATATGCAATTCTCAGCACCGGATGGTCTATTCTTCCTCTTATCAGTATTGATTATTTAATGGTTGAGTCATCTTCTAACATGCGTCACGTTGCATTGCACATTTGTAAAGACATTTTTGCCAGCAGCCAAACCATTGAACCCACTCGAATGCGAAACTCTGCATGAATAATGAATATCTAAAAAGTAATAAACTCGAGTTTTGGGTCACCCCGTGTGTTTGTGTAGTAATAATTACTGGGTTCCACCTAAATTCGTTTGCATGTTTATGAAAAATTGCAAAATTTTCTTACAGATTTCTTATTTCTTTTCAAACAATAGGGTATATAACAAAGGTGACTATTCTGTTTAGATTCTATTCATATTCTTATTAATATGAACAGATTGTCGTACTCCATAAGCATGCCTGGCTCCTGAAGTACATAGGTAAATGTGAAATGCAATGTGATGCAAAAAAAGACGGTGTTGCAAAAAAGTTAATCAGACTCTTTGCAACAGAACGTTAAATGTACACTATCCAACGTTCTTTATTACTTTCTAAGCGTCGTACTTACGTAGTACGTACTTATTATTACTTTCGTATTCGTAGTATATCTTTCCATTGTGTGAACGCATGAATGCTTTCTTGTGGTCTTAAATCAAAGTATACGTAGTAAGTAAGTAGTACATACAACTTCAGAAAGCAAAGACAACATGAACATGATTGACAAGTACAAAATTCTAAATACAAACATATAATATTTTTATATTATATATTTGAATTCTCCATTAAGAATACTGTTGTGCCACTAGTAGTCAAATTAAATGATAGAAATACGTTAAATACCATCTACCATGTTCTTGTTCTAAATTCAGTAAATTCGTTTTGTTATCCTTAAATGTTGAAATTATTATTTTTAGAGGGCACACCGTGTATTTAAGTACATAATATAGTTATAGTTGAAGACTATCCCCGAAAAACATTATATATCCACGTTAAAAGCTGTAAACAAATCCCCAATTCGTACTAAACAACAATGAGGTCTGAATACTACTTGTAATTGGGTGGGTCATTTTTATTAAAATGGCAAAATGGTCATGGTTACTAAAACTGTCATACAACAAAGAGTACACTCTACTAGAATTCAATCTCAATCAATACAATTTCTACAAAAGGAGGAAATTATGACAACTCACTTCAAAACTGCTACCCATCAGTTAGACAGAAAAGTTGTAATCAAATATGGCTAGTCAATTGATTGCGGTGTCTCAAAGTTTCGTAAACCACATGAATGCTAGCAAAAAACGACCGGCTAATATTCTTACAACAAAGGATTTTGTGGCAAAAAGGCAACGAAACGCAGGTCTAGCTTATGTTGGAAGGAATGGACGTCTGCACCTTAGTAAACAAGGTCCATCGAATGTAAGCTAATTTTGAATATAGAAATACTGCACTGAAAATTAAACTGGGAAAATTTAATGAAAATAAATGGTACTAGGGCAAGGTTTGCGGCAACACTTGTAGGAAAAGAGGATGTACTTTTGAATTTGCTACTAAAAAGATGATGTTCGATCAATTCTACGAATCAAAGGATTGGAATTTGCAATCAACCTTTTTGTCCCGATGCATAGTAGACGTACCTGTAGAAAGAAGGAGAGGGCCTGAGAATTCTAGAAGAAACGTTACAACGAAGTATGCTTATCAAATAGAATAATAAATATTCATACAAACTTTGAGACTGACCTCATTTTAAATTCTTCAGGTATTTTCTACCAATAGAAAATTTGATGATTGAAACCTGCCAAAAATCGTTTTTGGACATTTTTGGAATAACAAAAACACGTATTGCAACGGTTAGGCATAAAATATGGGAAGGCGACTTAATACAGAAGGATTTAAGGGGACTCCATACAAACAGACCAAAAAGAATTTCAGAATCTGTGAGAACTGCCATTAGAGAGCACATAAACAGATTTCCGGCTTATATCAGTCACTACTCTAGAAAAGCTGGGGCCATTGAAAGAAAGTATTTATCGCCAGATTTGTCAATACTAAGAATGGTGAAAATGTTTTCTGAAGAGTATCCTCATATCGAGAATTCAATCAAGTTGCGCAACGCTTACACCCACGAGTTTTATGAAATGAAAATGAGAATAGGAACCCCACGATCCGACACATGTGCAAAATGTGACAGATTATTTATCGCTATGCAAAGTCCGAATGAAGAAGAAAGACAAGCAGCAGAAGCTGAGAAAGTACACCGTGACGATAAACTAAGGTACCCCCCCGTACAGGACGAACCGTAAGTAGCACCGCAAAACTGATTACACCATTCGAAAGCCAGTCCAAAGTTACATTGAAATCCAAGTTTTCATTAAAATCGGTTGAAGATAAGTGGGTCAAATAATTCGGTGAAAAAAAAAGTACGAAAATGTAGCCGGTTTTTCTGTGATTCGGATTTTTCCCGGCCGAAAAAACAACTTTTTCGAAATAATATTTTCACAGCTGCAATCCATGTTATATGTGTGATTTTTGCTGAATTTTTCATAATAATCGAATAAGGTTGAATTTTCAACTTTTCAGGAATTTCTTTGAAAAGCATGAAAGTTCTAAAGAAATTGCAGAAAAGTTTCGCTGTGCTACTTACGGTTCGTCCTGTATAGGGGGGTACCTTAGTTTATTGTCACGGTGTACAACACTTAATTGAATCTGATGGCAGCTATAGTGCGATGTCAAGCGATATTGAAATGGCAAAACTTCAAGCAAATTTGTTTGTGCTCTGTGTTGACCTACAACAGGTTCTCTACTCATTGTAGTTGAAAATAATATATGAGCTATCGTAACTCATTGTTCTTATTTTAATACAGGTCTTGTTAAGTCCAAATTTGACACACTCAAACATTTTCTATCAACGACAGTACGGCTCATATAATTTATGCATTTACGATGGAAAGAATGACCATGGAACGATGTGCTTTTGGCACGAATCAGAGGGTCATCGAGGATCTGTTGATATCATGAGCTGTATTTATCAGTATTGCGTTCGAAATTTTACGCCTTTACAAAATGGAGAAACTCGTCATTTAATTGTTTGGAGTGATCGTTGTGGAGGACAGAACAACAACTATTTGTCTCTTTGTGTTTACACATATCTTGTAAAGTTGGGATACTTTACCTCAATAGAGCAGAAGTTCTTAATATCTGGCCACAGCTTTCTGCACTGTGACAGACTTTTTGCGTTAATAGAAAAGAGAAAAGTTGGATCAAAAGTTAACCATCCAGACGACTGGTTAGAAATTATTAAGGACAGCCAATCTAGTAAACCCTTTGACATATTGAGAATGGAGAGAGAACTATTTTTAAATGTTGATGAACTTTTAAACTTTATGCCATTGCCACCTACTTTGAAAGTGTCGACGTTTGTCTTAGTTAGAATAGAAAAGGCGTTACTAGGAAAATTTCTAACCAAAGATTCACATATACTTCCAATGCCTTATGATTGTCATTGTATGTACGCACCAGGACAGTTGCGAATTCGGTACGTCCGCCGTCAACTGTGGAGTGAAGAGTGCTTAAACGGTTTTCAGTTGGAATCAAAATATGGTTCCCCGTTGCCTATTTCTCTAGAGAAAAAGAAGAATTTAGAGGACATGTGTCCTTATTTACTTCCTCAGTATCGAAGCTTTTACATGAACCTGTAGGTCTATAAATAAATAATATATGTATATTATTTAGTTTTCATCGTTTCATTAATGGAAATTGCTTAATGAAAACGCTTTTATGTTTTTCAGGCCAACTGCTTGAATATTCAAGGAAAGAAAGATATATTTTAGTTGAATTTGTTAAAAATGTTCTTATAAATAGTGTTTGTCATTGTTATTGTGAATGATCTGCATTACCCTGTTGTTTCGTTTAAAAGTTATAAAATAGAGTTTTACACCCTAATTTGTAATCTTTGGCTTTTACATCCACTTTTTAATTTCCGGATATCATGTTTCAAGCATCAAGTATAAAATAAAGAGATACTCGCTCATATTTAGTCGTAATAACTGTCTATGAAAGTGGAAAATAGAGATTGTAGAAATTAGAACTTCAGGATTTAGTAATTACGGTATTACCAATATCTGTTCCATTACCTTAGTTACTTGTAAGAAAATTAGGAATGGATATATCATGTTTTTCCGCGATAGTCTTCAGTTGTAATTACCGGATAATATCCAAGAGTTTCTCTATCTCTGTCTGGTCTGCATGCAATCGCTGTCTCTTCTATTTCTAAAAACGCACTTTATTCAGATTTCTATCGTTGTCTCATTCGAAGACGCTTCTGTGTGTGAAGTCTTGCTTTGGTTTTGTTCCTCCTTTTCCTTTACAGAATTAAAAATATTAATATTTTACCATTTGGTGGCTATCCTAATTGAAAAATT
This sequence comes from Yoshiicerus persimilis, assembly GCA_020352615.2. Classification (NCBI taxonomy): domain Eukaryota; kingdom Metazoa; phylum Arthropoda; class Collembola; order Entomobryomorpha; family Tomoceridae; genus Yoshiicerus; species Yoshiicerus persimilis. The sequence goes on along the minus strand of CM036944.2, from coordinate 3,219,989 downwards.
ACGAAAGACGAAATGGCTTAATAATTCAATCAAGATACCTTTTCATTGTTTTCATTTTGGTTTCTTGGACGCCCTGATATATTCCCTTTTGTGGAGCGAACATGCCAGCCGTCTTCCTTTGATGACAATTTGAGTTTTCTTTTCCGAAACTAATTGTACTTTTTCCAGGGTGACCATATTTTCCCGGCCGAAAAAGGGGACACTTTGACACAAAGATTAGGGGTGGAGTCAACTTCAGAAAATGTATAAAAATAGCTAAATTTTTTGTAAAATCGGCATAAACTTGTAACGACTTAATGGAAACAGATGAAGAAGAAAATTTTTTTCCCCAAATAAGCCCTAAATAATTTATTTTCATAGAGATTGGCAAAATCAAATATATTTTGAGATTTGTGTTTGAAAGGAAGTTTACTCCAGAATAATGAAAACTTAAGACCGTTATGCAAAAACTTGAGCAAATTAACGTAACGGGAAAAAATTTGACATTTCTATTTAAAAATTTCATCTTGACAACGCTAAAACAATATAAACAAGAGGAAAAGAATGTCAACACATGTACGAAAAACTATTTTGTAGTTCTGTTTGTTGTTTTATGTCTACTTTGGCAATTTGTTTCCTCTCATGAACAGAAAAGAATTAACCTGAATTTAAGATTTAATTAAGAAAACTGGTGGATAATGTTATATGAAGACAAAACTTGCGCGAAGCGCAAAATTTTTCTGTTAATTTTAACATTTTATGGACAAAAATGACGATAAATGTTGGACAAAATGGAAATTTTTGAAAAAGGGGACATAGGGGACAATTTTGTCAAAAAGGGGACGTTTTTGGGACGCGGGGACGCCACCTCGAAAAAGGGGACGATCCCCTTAAAAAGGGGACGGATGGTCACCCTGACTTTTTCTCGGTGTGACTGTGATCATGAAATTGTATACTTTCAACACATGGGATTTGACTTTCGCTGTTCCATTCCATTTACTCACTAGAGGCAACAAATAGTTCTCCCTGCTAAGAGAACGGTCTAAATGTATTTCATGTAGTTACAATAATTCATGAATAATAGAAACTGAAATTGCATTTTTACAAAACTACAAAAATGCCTTTTCCTTTAAGTTTTTCAAAGATATTCAATACATAGGTTTTTTCAAATTATTAAGGATGACAGTGTTTTGGCTTAGAGTAAATTAATTAATCAATGCATTTTGGTATTTATTCGTATTCCTTGTATTTATTTAGTTTTCTCGTTTTCTGCACTTTTATTGATTCTTTAATTATCCAAAATTATTTTTGCTTCTGAAGTATACGAATTGCAAATTAACGTAAATCCTTTTATATGATCTGAATTTATATTCGTAGGGTTTTCTATATAAGTTAAAGAACTGCATTTATTGAAGCTGTATTTGTATATTTAAATATAAACTGTCTTTGGAAATTGGTTTATATATCTAGTTTTAAGGTATACCCACAAGAATAATTTATAGAAATATCATATCATGGTCTCCTCTGGTTTTCCTGTTTGCGAATAAGAAGTTGTTTGGGATCTAATTCAGTTGGTTTAGGAGTAGTTGCATGAGAAAGTGGAATGGGAGATTGGGTGACATGAATTTGAGGTGGAGGATTCGTGCCTAAGGAAAACGAAGGTCTTTGAGGACTCTTTTCAGATGCTTTTAAAATTTTGAAAGAACATCTTAACTCATGATCGATAGAAACCATTCCGGCGGCCTGCGTCGTTAACAAAATCAATTTTAACTGCGAATCAATTTATCAATCAATGAGATTGGAAAAAAGAGTATTCTTTTGAAGAATTATATAATACTTATTGAAGACCCATATTTAAATAAGAAACGTACGTTATCGAACTCCCCGCAGTAATTCGGCGCTGAGAAAACAGTGACAAGTTGGCGATTAGCGAAAAATTCGTATCCATCTTCAACAACTTGATGAGCTCGGCAAACAAGATCGAGTCCATGGTGATTGAGGAATTTAGTGACCATGTCTTCCCCAAAAGTATAGGACACTCCTCGGTCATTTTCTCCCCATCCGGAAATTCCTTCTTCGGGGTCTGACCACAACAGGTCACACAGGAGACCTGCCTCGGGAACATCTGTTGGCCGAATTATTGCCCGTATCTGGTCCATGTGATGCAACTCCGGACTGAGTCCCCCATGGACACAAAATATCTTCTCTTCAACAATCGCTGCAATTGGGAGGACATTGAAAGTGTCAACAAAGGTTCTCCACAGTTTTATGTTGTAGCGCCGTTTGCAGTCGTCGTAGAATCCGTACATTCTGTTGACAGAGGCTGCCTCGTGGTTCCCCCTCAGCAGAAAAAAGTTTTCTGGATATTTTACTTTGTAACAAAATAGTAAACAAATTGTTTCCAGTGAGAATTTCCCTCTGTCAACGTAGTCACCTAAGAAAAGAAAGTTTTCCTCCGGAGGGTAGCCCAGGAGGTCAAATATTCTCAAAAGGTCTGGATATTGACCGTGGATATCCCCACATATTTTGATAGGACTTTCCACTTCTAAAAGAGCAGGTTGCTTAAGGAAAATTTCACGAGCTCTAAGACAGAGTAACTTTATTTCACCTTCGCCCATCTGAACTGATCGTGGAACTTTTTGATTACGCACTTCCAGTAATCGGTCTGCAAGGTTATCCAAATCTAGAGTATCCATCATTGTTTTTGACTATTTATAACCAGTTAAAAGTTTTCGCACAGTTTCACTATCTTTGCTAGAACTCGAACCATCAAGTTAAACTCTCAATACGTTATTTGAATAAAACTCTAATTGCCCGCTCTTTTGCACTGAAAAGTCTGAAAACGGAGAAAACCTTTGCGTGCAATTATAAAAATAAGTTCCTCTTCACCGTACCGGAAATGGTGGCAGCAAATCAGCCATCTCTAATAATCCCTAACCAAGAAAGAGTATTTGAATTTTCAATTGCAAAAGTAGTCTGGAAAGATTCCATGGTGATCCTGGACATGAATATAAAATATTTTATCGGTAATCGTTCCAAAATAATCGAAATTCAAAAGAATATCAAAGGTCAATAGTCAATTTTCATTATTGCAGCATAATTTCGCCTTTTCTGTGCATTTTAAAAATTGTCGACTGTTTTCTTATCCAGTACTACTTCATAATGTCGGTTGATCGCAAAGTGACGGAGGAGAACACATTGGTGAAATATGAAAAGCCGATTTTGGTGACATCTCGGAATGACAACATCATGACATCCGAGCAACGAGCGAAGATAGTGAAGCGTCGTCTGGCATCGGCAACTTTCAAGGGGGGTCCTCGCATAGTTGTGGGCAAAGACCAAGGAGGAGGAGCTGGACTTACGAAGAAAGAAACGGAGGCGATTCTGCAGTTGCTGATTCCTCCCATCGAGTGGGTGGAGGGAGAAGACATCTGGAGACAAACGGTGTGCACCATTCCCTCGGAGCCTCATGAAGTTATCGAACTGGAAAACATGCTGGACACACGTCTGAAGTTGCGCCATGCCCGTGAAAGTGGAATTTGTCCAGTACGACGGGAATTAATGACCCAGTGTTTGGATGAACTGATTCGCCAAGAAACAATCAATTGTGCCGACCGCGGACTTCTGCTCTTTCAAATCCGGAACGAATATCTGAAAACACTGGATGCCTATCAGGCCATTTATGAAAGCTCCGTGTCTTTCAAAGTGAAGAAAGCACTGGCTGTAGAAGTAACTGACCGAGAGCTGGACAAAGAAATCCAGGATATTACAAATGAGATTGAGCAAATCGAAAAGGATATCAGCGACATGGAAGCACAAATCGAAGTGGAGGAGAAAAAATTCTCTCTGCAGATGGCAAGCGATGAAAAGAAACGAAGTGAGGAATTGGATGCCCAGTGGAAAATCATGGCGCAGCTAAAGCAACAATTAATGAGTATTGTCGCTCCAAGAAAACAACACGGAGAAACCACTGCACCTCAAGAATAAACTAGTGCGTTTATTATTTCAAATATTGGCATGCGAATCACATTTTTGCAATGTAATTAATACTTAAAAATAAGAGAAAATGACGACGGTTTTTTAAAATTTAAAAATTGGGGGTTCTCCTGATTATTTTCTTAATCCCGTAATCTTGGAAGCTTTTAAACTAGTAACTTTACGAAACAAATTTAGAGAAACAAATATCGCAACATACTTTCCTAGTTTCTTGTGATGTATCTTTATTAACCAGTTTTCAAAATCAAGTTCTCGTTAAACAAAAGAGAGGAAATTGGAAACTATGTTAGAAAATGTTAGCCAAAAGACACAAAAGTATTCTTTAGTCAATTAAAACCAAATTATTTCATCTAAAGATAAAACTGAAGAGCAGATTCATTTTCTTAACAATCAAGTCTACGAAAAGCGTTTACTTTACAACATAATGACATAAATAGCAAGGCTACAATTTATTTTGTAAATAAAAGGGTGGATTTAAAATTTTCTTGCATTTTCTATGAATGTACAGCAATGTAATAAACTCATGTTCAATTCTTGCTGCATTTCTTCGAGTTGTGAGGAGAGGGTTTTCTTTGCACGGTAATATTATATTCAGCCGTGGCATAAGGTTCCTCACAGCAGCTGTAGTACCTATGGACAACCTCTGCATGATTTCCAGTAATCTCCCAATCAGATATATCCCACTGGTCCGAGACATCGGCTTCAGTTGCCTATTGTCACAATTAAATTAATAGTTTTTAATTAATTAATTAATTTTCAGCTATTTGGCCCCAGTAAGTTAGAATTTTCGATTTCTAGGTGTATAAATAACTGGAGGATTCAACTTACGTTATTGTAAGATTTAATAGGGATTGTGTTAGCATCGAAAGTCCATGACCCAAACTTGAGGGTACAAGTTTGGGGACCGTAAGGGTCGGTGTCCAAAGTGTGATTACAGAAGGCAGTTACTTGACAAGGAGGAACCCAGAGGACTTCTCCATTGGGATAAGCCAAAACGTTTGAATCCCAACAATCCATATTGTAAGGATAATGCTCCGCACTGTTTATTGAACGTTAGACTTTAGAAATGTCAGAAACAGAACAAAATAAGAGAAATATGATAACGTACTTGTTGTAGAGGGCCATATCTGGTTTCCAAACCTCATCTGATGGTAGTCTAAGCACACCTACGTCATTGTATTCCTCCTTTTTCCACGAAAGACGAGAATCCTTCCACACCTTCGTGAAACAGAAACAATCAATTTGTAAATAAGCTTAGAATATATTCGGGTGCAGAAAATGGAATTTATTCTAAACTTCATTCCATTGAGTTGACCAGTACAGAGTAATGTGCTAATTATCAGGGAATTCAAAGAAGAGGACCAATGTTCTATTTCTAAATATTCAATTACAATTTTTAGTGATATAATTGTTTAAATATATCGTTAACGCAAAAAATGGTGTTATTGTGCCATTTTTAACTGATTTTATAAAAATGAAAAGTACTTTTTCTGCTTAGTAGCTCAGTTCCTTCGTGGAAGAGCAAAAAAGGTGGCCTTTTATTCTCTACTCTACCAACATGGTATTAAAATTTCGCTCAGTTTTGAATAGGTTAAATCATTAGAGGCCACCCTGTATATTGAAGACAAACGAATATTTTGTACTTTACCATACGCAGCCAGATGTCTGCTTTCATCGTGGAGGCATCTTCATCCTAAAGGCCAAATAAACCCTGAATTATTTATGGAATTACCATTGTGGGTTAAAAACTAAATAAATATACTGGCATAAATTATATAATTATTCATTCTTACAAGGTCCACATGAATCAGAGAGATACCGAATTTGAGATCCGTGTCAGGGTAATTCTTTTTATCGTACGATTCAAAAAGGTCAGAGATGAGTCTTTGTCGGTCTTTTATAGATCCACTCTTTATGCTTTGCCTTTCTGGTTTGGGAGTTGCGCTTTCTGCAGCAGGAGCCTCTGTCTTTGGGGTAACTGGGGGCACATCTTCGCTTTTTGGGGTAATCTTTTGTGCAAGTTCGTTCAGTTTGTCACCCAATCCCAAGAGATCTCCAACTAAAAGTTATTACATTTATTGAGGAGCAGTAGTTCCAACACTGTTCCACCAAATACTGAAGTGGGAGGAAATAGTGGGAAATATAGAACATGGAATGTAAAAAAATGAAATGCTTTCTATTTTGTTGTCAAATTTTATAATGGAAAATGGTTTGTCAATATAATATTTCTCAATATGGCTTTTATCTAAAAGTTATACAGTATTCTGACTAAGTTTGGTACAAATATTGCTATATAACAAATTCGAAAATAGAGAATATATTTTGTGTCCGTAATTTTATATTTTCAATTATTCTAATAATGAAATCAGAACAACACCGAAAAATCAGACTTACAGATCGGCTTGCCTCCCAAAACGGTGCAAAGCAAAATGGAAAGGCAGAATATCTTCATTTTACCAATCCACAATTATGAATCGGACTTTATTCTTAAGTGAGTCTTGCTAACAAAGTAGTACATCTCAAAAGACGGTGCTGTTATTTATGTACTGTAATTTGCTCCAAATAAACAGAATTTCTTAATCTTCGATAAAGTATTGGAGAATAGAGCTGGGCCCCTTCTATTTTACAATCTGCACCGCTTACCAAACTTAACCTTCCCTAATTGAAAGCCCACCTCTGCCCTATCATAAAATAGTTTAAACGTCTGCTTCACTAATTCCAACAGGCTGGAGGAATCGGCTAATCCTTTTGCAGTTGCACTGTACACTAATATTTATTAGGATTAAACAGAAACAGAATTTCAATTAAGAGTCCGAGAAAATCTTATGACAATAAATAAACAATAACTGTAACCCAGATAAATATTTTAAGAACTTGGTTTATTATAGGTCTGCCCTCTGCACCCGTTCACCTTGAAAGACGACTAACTCAACATTGACGTCTTAAATGTAACGATTTTGCTACATACATACGATAATTTTCCAAGAAATACATAGGCATTCTTTGAACTGTAATAAATGCGTGCTACATTTTTGTGTCCTTCTTAATTAATTAGTTTTCCAAATAAAGTTTTAAATGCTGCCCTAAGTTTGATGCAGAATAGCGTGCATGAAGGACCTACTGTGCGACAAATTATTATTTCAAAAAAGGAAATAGTATAATAGATTTTGAATTTCTGATCGATTGAATTTATATGTACGTTTTTTAAGTATTTATTAATTTTTCTCATTCAATCAACCAAAAAATTTCAATGACATGTTTCTTTGCGGATTCCACAAGATTGGCAAACCACAAACGAAACTTATTATTACTGAAATATTTCGTACCGTTCCAGAGTTATAGCAAGGACATTTCAATAAATATCTCTGGCACTCTATAAATAATCCTTAATTAATACTATTAAACTTCTCCAAAGTAATTCTAACCTACTTAACCGTTGCAGAAATATTTATCACTTTTTCTAACTATGTAACCATCAAAATGGATTTTTGATGGAAAAGCTGTTTGATTTGGCAAAGGTCTTCTTCTATTGTATGCAAACCTGTCACCTGGAAATCGTAAATTATATTGAAATCAGTGTACTGGCATGCACTGCACACATGCACGTAATGCACCGCACGAAATGCATAGTGCACGCATAAAATGGGTAGTGCACAGTGCACAAAATGCATGAAATGCACGAAATTAAAGGCAGGATTTATACTCCCATTCAGATACTTGTTATTCGTGTAAATTATGTTTCAATATCTATGCATGATCTATACAAACGACCACATTTGGAGTTAATATTATCATAATTTTTTATCCATTACTTAAAAAGTGCATTATTATCGATATTGACAATACTAAATGACAAATGCAAGTCGTATTTGCCAATTAATAAAAGAATGTGTATATCAAATGATCAAAAGCAGTTGAAAACAGTTAGTTAAATTTGTTAACTCTACTTTTATGACGAAGGAAAGTATTTCAGGACACTCTTTGGTTGATTACTTTTAGAGGATGCCAGGTTTTTTCGCATTGCACATGAGAATGTTGCAGAAAGCATAGTTATCACTTTAAATTGACTGGAAGATAGTGAAAATAATGTTATATAGTGTAAATCTTTTGTTTTATATCAGTTGAAATTGCATTTTCAGGGTTTTCTACAATAGCGGAACACTAAAATCTGGTATATTCCCATTTTCATGCATTTTGTGCATTTTGTGCAATTCGTGCATTTCATGCATTTCATGCAGTGCACATGCACGAATACAATTTCGTGCGCACGAATTAGAACACTGATTGAAATACGAAATGCTTAAATGTAGTTTTAATACTAAACCAATTTCTGGTAAAGCAGAATCTTTATTAAAAAGTATTCATGCGACTTGAGAAAAGAATTCACATTTATATGCTACTATATTAGGTACAGAGAGGTGCAACCGGTACAAGCAGAGAGGGTCCTAAGTCGTAAATTCAAGAATCTTTCATTATTGCTTGTGCAGCCGCTATCAGGACATCTGCAACCTTTGGATGATTTTTGATTAACCACTTCTTCGCTTTATTGTAAACCAATTCCCAAGAATCCTTTCTGTCTGGTAATTTTTCAGAGAAGTAGGCTAAAGCTAACGCTGTAGCCCATGCTGTTTCATCCCAGTTTTGTTTCATAGCTTCTGTAATACAACAATTATGAGAAAATACTCACGCCTATATGCATTCAAACAACTTGCATCTATACAAATGTACTTACCAGCTTTCAGTGCATCCAAATTCTTGGAAATCGCAGTACAGAATGCAAAATCCAAAGAATAAGAACCGACAAACGTTTGTAAGCAAACAATACCGTGCAAAGGGTCCACAATTTTCGGTTTCTTGCTAGCTATCTCACGATGTTTTTCCCTGTAGCGATGACCTATTAAATTCAACAAGTTAAAAAAGCTATCATTCACACAAGACAATGAATATAAATATCTTTGCAATTATAAAAGTCCAGATTTTCAGATCTGTTCAGATTTTTTGTTTCCCATTTCCATCGTATTTTTACCATTCCAATTCCACTAATTTCATTGCAACCCTAGTTTTCCAAAGTCATAAGCATTTACATGTTTAGGTAGCATAGCAGGAAAGAATTAAGGTAGTGATACATTTACTATACACACGTACACTACTTTAAAATCAGAATAATATAAAGATATACGCCACATTTTGTTGAAGGGCTTATGACGAAAATCCAAAACATAAGGTTATTCATAAGGAAGGGTCCGACAATAAGGATTTTGTTGTTTTAATATATTCTTTATCTCTCTTGCCTGAAAATCCTTCCTCATGTAAATCATATTCTTCGCTTTCATAATATCAAACCTACCGTCGTCCTCCACACAGAAATCGTCAAGATCAGACTCATCATCAGGCAAGTCACAACTTTGGCATTGCAGCAAATCTCCTAAAAAATAAACACTTACAATTAGCTCTCCCCTGACAAAGAATGTAATATTTCTACCCAGTATTAAAAGGTTGTACAAAGTACAAATTACGGAAGAAAAAGAAATGAATTGAGTAGTGAAATAAACTACCAAATCTAAAATGTCAATTCCTGCAAAATTACAAAATGGACAACTGCTATTTTATTACTCTGCGTTTCATAAGAAGCTTAACTTTTATTGTTATAGAATGAAATTGAAATGAGATTCAATGAGCAATGTATGTTACCCAATAATCCATAGGCAAGCTGGGATGGTACGTACCGAGTTTGCATAACCCAGTTTTCATCGTTGTTTTTACTGCCCTCGTCGACAGCAACAAATGAAGTATATTTTGAGGCGATTCCTGAAGTAATTGTCACATTTTAGATTTAGAACGCTAAAACAAAGCAAAAGTAGTAAAATGTAGTAAGCAAATATGCCAACCATTCTGACAAGCAATATCTACAATTTCCTTTTTTAGAGCATTTTCTTGGGTCTCCGTTTCAGAAGAAGAATTCCCTAGGGCAGATATTTCTAATTCCAACTCGCGAACTATTTTCACAGCCGCTAATTTGTGAAGCATTCCCGTAGAACCAACATCATTGTTTTCATCTAACTGCAATTCAATTATTAGCCACCTGATTACGATATTGCTGACAAATATAGTCATTTCTAAGTTTTACAGTGCTTTTAGCCACAGGAGAAGTGTAAAGGGGTATTTAGGTATTAATTTGTCCTGACTACTTTATTTTCTCAATAATTTATTGTTAAACTTGCTGGAATTTTAATACTGAGTGGACCATCTGGGGAAAGAGCTGTAATGGAGACTCCCGTGGGAATTTCTTTAGTAAAAACTCCAAGTAACACCATTTGAGAACCATCAAAAATTGGTGGCACTTTGCGTGGAGCTTGCTTGTAAGTTGCTTTTTGAGAATTTGGACTTGACGACTCTTTTGGCAAAGGTTTTCCATATCCAAAAAGTGTTTTCTCTGTATTTACTGCTACCACGGCTGGAGATTCTACCGGGGATTCTACTCCTTCCCAACTGACAGTAATATCTATCAAAGGCCAAGAAAACTGCTGTATCTAATAATATAATTCTAATTCGGATGCTTATACCTGAAAATATTCTATGTGCACCACCACTAAAGTTTGAATACCTATTAATTGCGCTTGAATTGCATTTTTCAGTTGCTGCAATACTTTGGTATCGATTATTTCATTATAAGTCACAAATGCTGATGTTCCGCCACCTGCGGTGGCAATTCCTTCCACCAAATGATGAGATGCACTATTCCCAATACCAAGGGAAAATACTCTGTTATTGTGAGCATTCGCCTTGGTGAGACCAATGACTTCTTCAGTGTTTGATACCTTCAGTTTTAAAAGTTGTAAGAGAAATTATTACATTTTAATAACTCTAGAAAAATGAAAGTGTACTTTTGTTTACCTCTCCATCCGTAAGAACAAATATTTGCCTAAGGTATCCTGGAATATGACTTTTGCTGAATATTTCTTTTAAGGGCTTTAAAATTTCTGTTCCTCCCATATTTGCATCTAAAGCTGAAATAGCAATATCAAGTTAATTTGATTTAACATCCAGAGCTTACGTGAAAGTGCCATATATTACAAAGGTTGAAAATTTGAATTTGCATTTCGATTTTTGATAAAATATTTGGATTTACTTCAATGTTGACCTATAAGGTTCTAACATGCATTCTAACCTGTAGCAAGTTCAATAGCCGCTTTGAGAGTGATGTCGTCGTATTTAGCACTTTCTGGAAATAAAAATTCATAGTGACTACCGAAGCCAACCACATTGAAGTAACAGTCAACCGGCAGAGAGTGAAGAAACATCTATTCAGATCAAAAAGAATATAAAAGCACAAATTGTCTTGTTTATTAGGTTAAAATCATAATTATTGCTTTCCTTTAACATTGACAATCAAAGTAAAATTTTTTGTAAACTCGATAGTATTTAATTTACTTTTCTACAAAGGAGGAGCTATCATATCAGAAAACAACAATTGTATTGGCCATAGATATTTCCTATGTATTTTACGTAAGAAGTCACGGATTCCGCTTAGAGCCTTACCAAAAGAGCCTTTTTAGCCAAATCAATACTTGATCCTCCCATAGAGCCAGAACGATCTAGGAGAAATATCAATTCCGCATTTTGTTCATCCAGCTTGAAACTCGGAATGAAATGTGTCATAACTGCAACTGTATTATCTTCCTCTAGTTTCTGTAAAGTAATTTGCAGAATTATAAAACCGTAAATACTAATAAGACAATTACTTATAAATTCAGTTGACAAACTCCAACCCTCACCTCAGAATAGAGCCTTGGTGCATGAGCCTCTGCAGGGGTAACAAGAAGAACAAAGTCTCTGTCCATATCAGTCGATTTTCCATTTAATTCTACTACTGCTCGATTCCAGTTCAGTTTTTCCGGTATTGGTCCTTTTTCAGTAACTTGTACTTTGTGTGTGGGACTCTCGACGCTCTTAATCTCTCCTTGAATACACAAAACTACTTTTATCGTCATTGGTGCTGGAGACTCCTGAGAAAATCTCATGTTTCTCAAGTCGTTTCCTTTGGGATCAGTTTCTGAGCTGGATATGTAGCGAGGAGAAACTGTAGTGGGCAGGAAGAACCGAATGGCATTCGATCCCTTTTCATTTTTAACCTCAGTCACATAACCAATGACTATCTTCACTTGATTTCCAGGTTTCAGGAATCCAATACGCAACTTTACAAATAAGTGACATAATATGGAAACAGAATTAATAGTGAACACATACGCGTGTCGCGTACCATACATAAATCGAACTGACATTGTAATTTTTGCGATTACTATGTCGGAAATTGTTCTGACCTTGAAAATGTCGGGTTTATTCTCCTCTGCAAGAAAAGCAGTTTGTTTCTGCTCAATCGCCTTTTCATATTGAGCTTTTGCTTCTTCCTGTGCTTTTACAACACCCTGTAAACAATGAAAAGCATAAAGCTCTACAAATTGAAAACCGTCTGTGCAGATTCCATGCACGTATTATTAAGTGCTGTCTTATAAAAATTACTTTAATTGTTCTTCCTTCTAATTCAGCATGGAAGTGAGTTACTGCTCCATTAGAGTCTACTGGGAAATAGTAGATAGCTTCAATGGGTTCATCTTCTTTGTTGACATACACTTGTGTTATTTCAACTTGTGCTACAGAATGGAGCACTGCGGCAAACGCCGAAACGGAGACAAGCGGAATTGGTCCTGTTTCAATTCCTCCATAATTAGACTTACTAATGCATACCAGGCCACACTCCACGTTCTCACGCGTTCCAAAGTGATTTCCAAACATCTTGCACATTAATAACTATGATTTTATAAGTAAGACTTTGTGTATTCCCTTTGCCACTGCTTTATCGAAATTTATTCGTTAAATTTAATTATGAAAACTATTGATGTGCAAATTATAAAACTCACTTACCACTGAGGTAAATGTTCCCAATTTAAAGAAACAAGAATTGTCGACTTTTAACCATCTAGGTATATACTTTTAGTGCATCTAAACAGAAAGTTGGTTTTATTAACTATGGTATTAACTAGGCTAGTTTTGAATTAATTCTATAGTGATATTTACAGTTTACGTCTAACACTGTTTGGTTTGTAAAGATGAATATTTTAGCGTTTCACCAGTGTTATGATTGCGCTTGAAAGAAATGGTGCGATGAAACCTCTAGGGAGCGTTCACATATGACGTCTGCAGTTTGGGGGAGGGAGGGGGTACCGAAAAACATGACGCGGTATGATGGGGGGGAGGGTGGGGGTAAAGCACAATATGACGTCTGCGAGTCTAATGAAAAATTGTTGTAAAACGGAAACGAAAAAATTAAAATGTCCCAACTTTCCAAACATATCTAAATCCTGGAAACAACGTAATTTTTGATTAAATGTTTAACATTTTTATTTTTTTTCTAATTGCACAATGGAATTAATTTAACATGTTTTGCACACCAAGCTTAATTACTTTGTATTGTAAGCATGTACAAAATAGCGCTCCTAATTTTTAGTAAAATATAAACAGATCCTTCATTCTATAGTGCAAGGAAACCTCGTGAAACATAACCTACAAGCCAACGCAAACTTGTATGGGTTGCAATGAAAGGTACATATAATCTTAAAACTGAAATGAAAACATTTCCAGCTTAAGAAAATTTGCAAATAAAAAAATCATTTAATTTCAAAACTCTGGGGCGAAATTAGACTTTGGAATACATTTGCTCCATTTTAATTTTTTTCAGGACGGTGATCAATTTCGAGATTTTTTATCGTCTATTAATCTAGCAACAAATATTCCAAAGTTTCCAAATTTGCCACTTTATCAAAAGAATCCTGATGGCTTCACTAAAGGGATACTATACTACATGAATTATTATTAATTTTTGAGAATAGAATCTATGAATGTTAAATTTCCAAATTATTTTAAAGGCTCGCCAATATTTCTCAAACTCGTTGCAAAATAATTTTACGTTAAATTGGTCATTACATTCATTGAAATTTTTTTGGGATTGCAGACGTCATTAGGGGGGTGGGGGTACCTCAAAACAGACGCTAGCAGACATAGGGGAGGGAGGGGGTCCAAAAAAGCCCCAAAATTGCAGACGTCATATGTGGACGCTCCCCTATCATAGCTGTTTGCAGGTGAACTATGGAAAACGTTGCGTCTTGCGTCGAAGTCAAGGACGAGCTGCTTTTGCACACAATTAGTTTTGTTGACTAAGTAGTTTATATGATATTAAACTACAATTAAGTACAATTCACTCCAGCAAGCTTTCATTAAACGTTTTGTTCTGACGGCAGATGTGCATATGTTACCGTCATCGAGCTAACACGGGCAATGAGGCTCATTGACTAGGTTCTGACGCAACATTTGAAATGACCGGTCATCGAGACCACAAAAATTCAGTCATCGAAGCACAAATAAAACACGATTGTATTGCATTGGTAATGATAATTTATTGGTTGCAGTTATATATGTTAGTCATAAAGTCAATTAAGAAACATTAGATACATTTATGTAAAACTTCCTGAAAAAATCCATAGTTTAAATAACCAATTATTCACCGTTCTTACATGATACTCCGACATGACATTTAGTGTCACATGGTATATTATTTTTTTTGCAAACACATTTATTATTTTGGCATCCAGATTTGCATTTACAAATCGAAGCAGTACCGTACGATGTAACTGAGCGAATGGCAGTAATTTATTTTACAAATGTAGTAGGCCATGACCTTGTAATTAGTGGGGCCTCCCAAGTTCCAACATCCCTTTCTGGGAAAAAGCCTTCTATGATTCCACTGGAGCACTGTAATTGTAGATTGCCGTTGGCGAATCTCTGACGAACTACACAAGCTAAGTTCTTCGGGCATGTAGTGGATCTGTCCAATCGAGTTATTGGTAGCAAAACTTTGGCACCCACGCCCACTCTTTTATGCGTTAGAAAACGTTGGTACCCTACTCCTTGCTTTTTACGGTCATTCAGATATGTCCAAAAAGTCTGAATGTGGATTCAATGTCACTAATGTTGGCGCCTAAGTAGTTAGATGCCAATATTTTAGCCCAAGTAATGTTGTAACCCAAAGACAGAGCTTTATTTTTTATTACAGGACAGGGACCAGTTTGGGGCTTGGGTAATCGGATGACCGAATGACCAGAATCGGATGACCAGAATCGGATGACCAGCGTCAAAGCGCATGCCCATGCTCACTATTACATTAGTATGCATAGCGCATAGCGTATTTAAGAACCTAACCTAACTAAAATAATCAAATTTCAGAGTAGGTATATGTTTATTAGGTTAGGTTCTTAAATACGCTATACGCTGTGCACGCTAATGTAATAATGTGCACGCGTTTTGATGCTGGTCATCCGATTCTGGTCATCCGATTCTGGTCATTCGGTCATCCGAATACCTAAGCCCACCAGTTTGCAAAACTTTCACAATTTCAAATAAAGAAATTTTTTGTTCTTGGTTTTCTTATTTTGCAATTTTTTTTGCAATTACCCAGCATACTGGAGGATTAGTTTCGTAGAGAACCCAGAATGGCAGTGCAGTCGTCTATAAACACATACCATTTATACGCAATATATATTTTAATTCCGCATATGCTGAATCACTGGGGAAAAGGTCCCCATTTCGAGCAACAAATTCCGTAAAATAACTTGGGTTCTCCATTGCTCTGTTATTGACAGGTAACTGATCTTAATGCTGTACGACATTTCGGCTCCTTTCCCTTCTTATCGTACTAACGTTAATAGAACTTTAGATTAGTGATAAGCTGAGCTTAATACCACGAAACGTTTTTACGTTGATACATTCATTTCCTTTATATCGTATCACTAAGCTAACCTATGAATTGCCATTCTTAATGGAATAAATAGTATTTCATCTGTGCTTCGATGACTGAATTGTTGTGGTCTCGATGACCGGTCATTTCGACACGAGCGTCAGAACCTAGTCAATGAGCCTCATTGCCCGTGTTAGCTCGATGACGGTAACACATATACTGACATGTTAATAAAATGCGAATTGCTAACTTGTATAATGTATCTTATCAGTTAGGCACTATCTGTAACTTATCATCCTCACATATTATATTTAACAGTTTTTACGATTGCATTGTGTTACCGTGCTTTATAGGTAGAAATATTAAATGCTTAGAAAGCTTGTACTAATAATAGTTAAAATTAATGTTCAGTGATTTTATGTATGTAGACTCTGCACTGCAAATCGGTTAAGATAATTATATAATAAACCCGTTAACAGATGTAAGAAAGAGTCGCGTCGTGAGCGGTGAGTGTTTGTTCACGGGTCACTGTGCCCACCTCTAACGCTGAGGCTGCTGAGCCCACCTTTAACGCGAACATACATTTATCGCGAACATACAGACAGACAGACAGACAGACAGACAGATCCCTCTTTGTTATAAAGAGTTACTGCGCGCCTCTTAATAATTAAATGGCAAAACATGAAAAAATAAATCATCAAATTATTTTGGAAAATGTGAGTATATCATATTGCATGGAAGTTTAGTAAAATAGCATTTACAAGTCAGAAAATGGAATCCAAAACGATAACACACTTTTATTCTTGAGCCAATTAGAAATGAAAACCTGCAAAGATTACACAATATTATTTCTTATAAAGAAACTACTTAACAATGACGACCACGAAAGTCACAAGATTTACAACATAAAGATAAGAGTAGTAAAACTCTAATTAATTTTGTAAATCAAACGGCAGGGTTAAGAATTTTCTGCGAATGAATGTAGAGCAATGTACTAAGCTAGTGCTCAAGTTCTGCTGCAGTGCTGTGAGTTGTGAGGAGAAGGTTTTCTTTGCACAGTAATATTAAATTCAGCTGTGGCATAAGGTTCCTCACAGCAGCTGTAGTACCTATGGACAACCTCTGCATGATTTCCAGTAATCTCCCAATCAGATACATGGTAGTTTTCCGAGAGATCCGCTTCAGTTATCTATTACGGCACAATTAAATTAATATTTTAAATAATGATGTAGAAAATGTATTATTCAGTTCACTTTCACGGGTAACCTAATTAATTAGCTATTAGTTGTGAATAGGAAGTGTTTTAAATTTACTGGTGTGGGATCAGACTTACATTATTGAAAATCTTGATGGGCATTGTGTTAGCATCAAAAGTCCACGATCCAAACTTGAGTAAACACGTTTGGGGAGCGTAAGGGGCGGTGTCCAATGTGTGGTTGCAGAAGGCGCTTATTTGGCATGGAGGAACCCAGAGGACTTCTCCATTGGGATAAACCAAAACGTTCGAATGCCAACAATCCATGTTGTTGCTTTTCTTTGCGCTGTATATCGCATGCAACAATTAAATGACAAACATTAGAAATATCAGAAGCAGAAAATGGCAACTCTAAGGAGATGTAATTGATAATAGTACCTGTTATATAGTGATATATCTGGTTTCCAAACTTCATCTGATGGCAGTCTAAGCACGCCAACGTTGAAATCCTCCTTTGTCCATTCTAAACGGGAATCTGTCCACTCCTACAGAATACAGTGCCAACAATAAGTAAATTAAATATATCCGGATACACACAAAACTGATTAGTTTCAAATTCTATCGTTGTATGTGACTAAATTAAATTATTACAAATATTATTAAGGACAAAATGTTATCTAGGCTTATTTTGTCCGACAAAAAGTATGTCAAGAGCACAAAGGAACACTAAAGCTAATTCAACAACATTCAACTGAATTTATCACCCTGTACAATTTATACAGGATGACGAACTATTATTTTGTACTTTACCATTTTCAGCCAGATATCTGCATTCATCGTGGAGTCATCTTCATCCTAAAGGCCAAACAAGCATATGTAATTATTCTTAATTTATGCATATGTGTTAAGAAACTAATTTTGCAATAAGATAAGGAATAGCAATTTTCTTACAAAATGCACATTATTCAAAGCGATGCCGAATTTCAGATCTGTATCAGGGTAATTCCTTTTGTCGTAGGATTCGAAAAGGGCAGATGTCACAGACGAGAAATCCTTTGGCGTGGTGGTGTTTTCTTCCTTGGTAGACGACCAGACTTGAGCTGTCAGTGTGTCCGCGCGCTTGGGAAGGAACGTTCCGGAATGGCTAGGTTGATCACGTGCACGTGAGGATACTCCTTGGCTAAGTTGAAATTGCGTGCCTCAGACTGGTCCCTGGACGGTCATACTTGTAAGAACGCACACTTACGCCGTCTGATTTTTTGTCTATGGGCAGATGTGAGTCTTCCTCGGTCTGCCAAAGATCCACTCTCTGATTTCAATTTTTCTGGTCTGGGAGCAGCGCTTTCTGCCGCAGGCGCAGAAGCGTCTAAGTTAGTACAAATTTTAATTATCCATTGCGGAGTAGTTCGACAATTTCCCACTAAATAGGACACTTATATGGCACATCAGTTAACTAATGGTAAATATGGAACATGAAATGCCAAATTTTAGATCTTATGTTTTCTATTTGACCTACCAAATTTTTTATAAATTTATAATGGGAAATGAGTTGTCAATGGCGGGATCTCAGAAAGAGAGTTACTGAAAAATTAGACTTACAAATTTGCTTGACTCCCAAAACCGTGCAAAGTAAAATGAAAATGCACAGCGCCTTCATATTGTGCCACTTCACAAATATTAATCTTAAAAAACTGAACTCTTTTCTTAAATGTATTTGTGATTGTGACCAGCCTTGCTAACAAAGTAATAAATCTCCAAAGACTGTTCTGCTATTTAAGTGCTAAAGTGTGCTCCAAATAAACAAAATTAATCTTTTGCAGGTCTTGTAGAATAGAGGTGGGTATTCTGTAAACGTTTTATTCCAAATATCTTGCCAACGCAAAATTACGTTTGGTTTTCCAGTCTTACAACTTCTGGTGTCATTTCATTTTGTGTTGTTAGCCAGTTAAAATTATTTAGTAATTTTCTTTCCTAACATTGTAACATTATCGTTGCAAATAAAGGTCGGACCTTTTCGTTTCATAAATGCTTATTTTAACTCGGCTGAATAATTTATACGCTGCTACAAAAATAAAGTTAATAACGTTGTATATTCCTAATCCCAACAACTGGAATTGGCTAATCTTTTTTCAGTTGAACTGAACTGTACACTAATAAGGATTATTATGATTACTAACAACAGAAGTTCAATTGAACCTAATATAATAACTATTAAGTACGCAACTTTTTAACGGTAACTTATATAGATAAACATTTTAAGAACTCAACCTTAATCTAAAAGTTTGCAGCTTCATCAGCTATCGCTCACCTTGAAAATTTCCCAAATACTAATTCTTCTTTGAAAGTTTATTGATCGAGTGAGATAAGAACATGCATATGAATATACAAGAATATAAACCACAATAAGGCTTCTTCAGCGTACCTATATTATTTGCTATTTTATTTAGAAATAATCGTATATTTTAAATGTTGCTTTTAAGTTTGATACGACTAAATACGCATGAATGATATTACAGTATGTGACAAATTATTTTTCGTTAGTATTTCCTAAAATCGATGAAAAAGATTTCAATAGCATATTCCAGTGCTAGTGAAAAGGAAGAAAAGTCGTTGACATAATTGGTCTATTGAAAACTAGCAGATCATTTCCGCAAATGAATTCAAATAATTTCTGCGTGCAGCACGATTTGTTAATATTCTTAGAATAAGTGTACACGATATGTATGACAATGCTACTGTATTTACAGCAATGCAAAAAAATCTTATCTTGGATGGTGCCTGCATATTTCGCATTCATTTCTAATTTACATTATAGAGTGTTAGCACAGCACATCCTTATTAACATCTTTTTTCCAGCTTTGTAATAAAAATGATGATTTTTAGGACTGCAGCGATTTTCTTCTTGGCCCTAATTACTGGTGCTCATTCTTGGTGCGGAACGAAAACGCCAGATTCTGAAGATAATTCGACCCTTGCCAAAAACTACAGAATCGTCACTGTCGTTGTAATTTAAATTAAATTGAGTAACTATGTGATAGTATATTACATTGGTATCCAATAATAATTTATGTTTTGGCATTTTATAGCAACCGCCGTTCATTTTCAAGAATTCCACTTGCATGGACATTGTGAATGGAACTGGGCGTGAAAAGGATTGCTATTCTGGATTCTGTATTGATTTGATGAAAAAAATTGAACAAGAATTGGCTTTCAACTGGACAATTTACGACGTTAGCGATTACGGTGATTTATCTAAGGATCCCAACACTAAGGGTAAATGGAACGGTATGGTGCAGGAAATATTGGAAAATGTAATTCTCGTAAACTTATAAATTATAAAATGAATCCTTGATAAAAATTGTTAATGCAATACAATATTGCAGAACAATTTTCTTTCTGAGATTTAGCGACACTGACCCTTAGGACAATTTGAGAATGTAATTTGCTTTTTTATCTCGAATTTTTAAACAGAGAGCTGACATTGCCTTAGGAGCCCTTGAAAATACGACTGAAAGGAAGAGTGTTATAGATTTCACAGAAGTATTCAGAAAGACAACTGAAGGGAAGTCTTACGCTATGGGTGTCAAGAAAGGAAGTGACAAATTATTAAAATCACTTTCTCATATGTATGGAAAACTTTTAATAGTGCATTTTTTCAGAAATATATGCTATTGTAACCTTTTGTTAATTAATGCTATGCCATGATTTTAGGGTTTTCAAGTTAATCAATCAGCGTCATATTGAGCAGTTGGTAGAAGTATGGTGGGTGGAAAATCGTACAAAGGATGTAAGTCATTAGTACAAAATTTTTTCAATGCTAGAAAATATAGTAACCTTATCATTTTTAATGAAAATATACAACTAAATGAACAGGGCAAATTTGTCTCCCCTAAATGAAGTTACTTTTGTGGATTTAACCAAGATAAGGAAGTAAAATTGCTTTATGTTTAAAATTTTGAAAAATAAACACAGAACTTGTTGATGCAAACATTATGATTTATTCTCAGCTTTAAAATTAACTTCCATCTCGCTATAAATATTTAAGACAAAATTTAATTCGGTAATTGTTTCATAAGGTATGCATTGCTTGTACAAAACTGAGGTGCGTTGTGGAAAGAAATACATGAATAAATGAAACGTCTAAAAAGCAAATGCAAAGCAATGCAAAGCGAGCATTTCATGCTTGAATGATAAAATGATAATATAGGGAATCGAGTGTTTATTTCCTCCAAAAATACCCCAGGAGATTTTATTACACTATGTTAACCCACTACAATGGATTGCATGTTAATTAAATAAACATATCGCAATATTGCATTTAAATTTGTAAATTCGTTTATTTATTTAGTATCTCTCTGTAAGTTATGCTGGCGTAATAAAGTAGTTGGGCATTGTAGTATTAACTTCAACTGCTTTTTGACTTTGAATAGAGAATTGTTTTGTAGAAACTGGACAATTTCTGTCGTGTAGCACGATTTGAAAATATTTATAGAATGGTTATTGTGTTTATGTGCGACAATGATGCAAAATGTAAAAATTAGTTTGGATATAGACTAGACCATTATAAATCTAAAGCAATGGCAGGGTCTCCTGATTTTTCTTACAAATATTCATTTAGATAAACAGAACAGGGCATAAAAATCTGATTTTATCTAAAATATAATTTTACTAGCAAAAATGGTTTCTGTGAAGCTGATTATTATTTTGTTAACACTAATTGGTTGCACCTGGGCTTTTGGCATGGCGGGTAGGATGGCAAATGAAGACCCTGATCCTCTCGTGGATAAAACTCCTCTGGCCTCTCATTACAGAATTGTCACCGTCGTTGTAATTTTTCCGTATAATAATGCTTAATACGACATTCATTATCAACAATTTATTTTTAATTTCAGAAAAAGAAATTGTTAATTTGAGTCTTCTTATCATTTCAACAGTTGAATTACACTCACAAAACGTTTGGCTTATAATTTAACTAATTTTTCAAAGCAACCGCCGTTCGTTTTCAAAAATTCTTCTTGCACGACTGCTTTGAATGGAACTGGCAATGAAAAGGACTGCTATTCGGGATTTTGCATCGATATTATGGAAAGCATATCCAGTGAATTACTTTTCAATTGGACAATTTTTGATGTGGCTCAACACGGGGATTTCAATATTAATGGCAAGTGGAACGGTATGGTTCAGGAATTATTAGACAACGTAATTTTCATTCTAAAAATCGTAGTGAATAATATACCAACCTTTAGGGAGACGTTAATGGTGAAAACAAAACAAGCATTAAGAGGTTCTTTTTAATGTAGAGAGCTGATATTGCTCTGGGAGCCTTAGAAAAAACGGCCGACAGGGAAACTGTAATCGATTTTACAGGTGTAATCAGAAAAACAGAAGGAAAATCTTATGCTATTGGTATCCGAAAGGGAAGTGGCAAATTATTCGAAGCACTTTCTCACATGTATGAAAAAAATAATAAATATTGTACTTTCTACATTTGAAGATGAAATTCACGTTTAATTGTTTAATGTTTAACATTATTGGCAGGATTAAAAAGTTTAAAACCCAGAGTACTTTGAAAAAGATGACAAAACTCTGGTTTGGAAAAAATCAAACGAAAGATGTATAGCCATACAACATTATCATAATGATAGCTTCAGCCTAAACATCTACGACAACAATTTATTGTTTCTTGTTTTATTATGCAAATGAAATAAATGTGCCAAATGTTTACACTTGGAAATTTAATTGCAATGTCTTAAATATAAAACTTTTACACACATATATAGTAATGAATGAGCAAGTCGTATTTGCAAAAGTATGTGAAGATAAAAGTATTACTTAATTAGCAGTAAGTAAATTGTTGCAAGGAGTAATACAAAACTATTAATTAGGTAATAATGATTTTTACTAGAATACATAGAAATAGGAAGTAGGAACTATAGAGTAAACAGACTTAATTCGTTGGCCTCATTCTTCATGAAACAATAATTAATATGGTCTGGTCTGGTATACGGCATAATAATTTAATTGCAAATAGGCAAATCACCGTCATCCACCTGTAATTCCAAAAGAACAAACTTTTACATTTCTCAAACGAAGAAATAAACCGTGCTGGACGCAATCAAAAAGTAGCGGAATTCATAAATAAATTAATGATGCTATATTACAATTACAACTAGTAAATAAATAATTTCCTGCTGTAGGCGAAAATCAATCAGGAACATAGTATTGATTGTGGCGCCAATTGTACTGGTATAATTCAATTCTTGACCAATTCAATGACAAGACTCTCATTCACAGACTGACAGACACATTAAATACCTATATATAGAGTATATAATTAATATGGGACTTATTGTGGCTTTAAGGTTTACCTCAGCTATCAGCCATCAAATCATCTTTCATCTGTGTTGGAGGAGCAAATACAATAGATCGCTTGTAATAACCCCTCTGGGGACGAATAATGGGTTCAAAATCCATCTCCACAAATTTTCCCGGGATGTCATATTCCGCAAAGTTAGGATTTTTCTCCATGGCCCCAGAAATCCCTAAATATTCCAATAAAAAAATACTTAATGACAAAGTTCACATAATATTCCCAACGTTTAAATGCCAAAAGAGTACTTACCGAAAAAAAGAACACAAAAGAAGATGATCCTCAGTATTTTCATCATGACACCAGTTTAGGAATACTTTACGTATCTATTATTTAGTTTTTTCTGTAACTGCGAATTGAACACAATGTGAATGTTCACTGAGATCCCTTATTGTAAAGTGTGGACTAAACCGAATGAAAAGTGCGAATGTCAAAGTGTAGTTAATTGTTACCTCCACCTACGCAATAAAATGGAAAGAATGAAGAGCAGACAATGATGGCTGAGTGCCAGTGCTATAATAGTAAAACACCAACGTGGTTCGTCTAATGCAACTGATTGTGTGGTCATTCAATTGCAAAAGGTACATCAAGCCACATTATTCCATTAAGTATAAATACATTTGTCCTTTGCTTTGTATTCATAATAGTAGTAACCTTTCACGCGGATGTATATAATATTATTTATTTATGATCCAAAATCTTTCTGCTGTACTCTCTATTCACTAATAAGTTTTGCATCCGTACTATACATATTGTATTCTACGTATGTACATATAATGTATGCAATTAGAGCTGGGAATTTTTATCAGTTCTATATTAAAAATTTTGGAATAGAACTAATCCCAGCTTTAAAGTCATTTACCAATATTCGCAAATAACCGACATGATATTTCAGCACCAACACCTTTACCAAGATTCTAGTTACTGTAAAACCAGTATTTACAGAGGGATTCATAGTATCTTACTGATAAATTGTCTGCCGAAAGTAATTTGTTCCGTTATTGAACAGAATTGAGATGTTTATCACAGCTATAATTTAAGGTGTAACTTTTAGTACGTTTTCTTATTTATAAGTGGAAATTTTACAATTTAAATGTTTCTTTTTATTTTAAGAATGTATTTAGTATTACAGAAAAATTCGCAAAGGTTTAATACTTGGAGAACATGTTTTAGGGTAGCATTAAAACTAGCGGATTTGTAGCAACTGCACAAATAGCTACTGGTGGATGGTGAAGTAAGATTTTAGCAAGTGCTGATGCTAGAAATACAGAATATTATTGTTCTTTTCTTTAGAATTGTTATTTGCCCATATCTATGTTGAAATGAGTATACAAATAGGTATGCAATCTACAAAGGAAATCTGCGAAGTAAATGGGTGTTGTACAGAGAATCTCAATTTGTATACAAATAAAGTACCTACTTGAATTAATATCTTTTTTATTGGTTTGTGCATTGTGCATTACATATTATACGTAAAAATATTGTATTTCACTATTCATTATGCATTATATGCAGCTAAGTGCAACGCAACGGTATAGCTGAGTAGACTATAGGTATAGGTGTTACCTTTTTATTAAATGGCATTTCAAATTGGAAAAATAATAGAGATAGCAGTTTCCTTGAAGTGGTGGAGTAAGGTGTACGTATTTGCACAATGTGCTTTAAGTATTGTATGCTTATCATCCGTAAATAATGTAGATAAACGTAGATTGCTTGTGCTCAATGAAAACATTTATGTTATCCGCTGCTGAGATTTATATTTACCTTTACCTAGCTCTCTCATATTCAATTCGATACTCTTCTATGCACACTTCTTACACGAAATCGAGCAGACAAGATAAACTTTAATCTGTCACTGTCTGTTTAGAATAGCACCAGCACCATATCTGTCAAACGAAGAGTAGCATACTGTCACCGTATTAATAAGTCCAGGCAGACCCTGGACCAATTCATTAATTAATTATTAGTAGTACCATTAAATCTGTATTTCTCCCTATGATATGTGATAATTAAACCTAAACTAACCTTGGTACTTCGAATTTGTAAATCTTGGATGTTTAATGAATGTCGAAAAATGCAAAATAAGCTTCGGTCTGTACAACAGACTGTGACATATGCAACATTTCAGATGAGTTCAGTCAATAGTAAGTGTTAGATTTCTCTGCTTCTCTCAGTCAGTTCAATGTTCATTGAATTCGAATTGCATTCATTATTAAGCAATAATGGTTTCTCTTTCATTCATTGTAAAGATCATTACATCGTTTTAAAAAACCGTCTCAGGGAAACTAAAAATATGGATTCTAGTGATAAATTTTTGAAATAAAAATGAACTCCTTGAAAACAAAATTACTAAGTAGAAAGAACAGAATAGGTACTAAAATGCTACGCCTACCCTAATTATTCTCTGGAACTCCGGTTAAACTAACAAAATCTGTTAAACACTAATACATCCGTTATAGGTTCCTCCTTCCATATTTAAGAATGTGGCTGCAGTGTGATTTGCAATGTAGAATAAAACTGTATTCTATACGGATTGAATAAAGTAATTAAATATAGCATCACGGCATCACTAATTTTTTCCAAAGTGAATGTTTTCAAAAACTGTTTAATGGAAATGTTTTCAAATTTATTTTCATGGAATTATAAAAAAATATTTGGGATTAGTAAAAAACTGAAAAATGGCAAAAATTGCTATACTGCCGCTATTTTAGAATCCAAACCATGAAAGGAATGAACCGAAAAAATTATAACCGCATTGAAATTGAACTCATAGTCATACTCATGAATATCATGTGATTTGAGATTTTCGTCTAAATGGGGGAAAATCAACTTGTTGAGATCGACATTATGGTTTCTGCAGTTAGCTGTCCCTGAGAAGTTGAGGGAGACCCATCTCCATCTGAAAGGAGAACTCAAAATAATTCAAAACACTCACTTCACTAGATAATGTTGGCCGATCGTCGATCCCATCAACAAACTGACAAGATCTTCAGCATTACTGCGGAGTGAATACTTTTCAAAATAGCGGTCTGAAAATATTCTTAAACCTGAAAAATTGGTGAGGATTTTGCAGTTTTTACTCAAGCTAACATTTGGCTGTTTGACCCTTAAATACTGATTTTATCGGGACAAAGTGTCAATATCCTTTTTCTTTAAAATAGTTTCCCAATTCACCACTATCGAGTCCGGGAATATTTCACTAACTTCAGTTTACGTACAGGGTTGGCCCAAAGGTACGCGACATATACTTCTAAAGCATATGTGTATGAGCAGGTAAGCCATTAAAGAGCTTAAGAAGCTAGTCGCATTGTGCTTTAGCAGCGCGGCATGCACTATTCTAACTTTTGCCCTACCTTGTAGATTACAATACAAACAATATTCTGTACTGACCGAAAAAATTTGTGATAATTTTATTGCGTTACAACAATTAGTTAACGAATATTTTTTGTAAATATCCAATGTTTTCAAAATTAAGCATTTCTTTTATTGATTTGTAAAGGTACTCCAATGTATTTGTGAATTTGTGTCTCTTCAAGATATCAAGAAGGTATCAAACAACGTCGCTTAGTGTGTCAAAAATGGAATCACGTCTCTGCACCAATCCTCCGAAAATTGTCCAGGGTATCATCTGACTGTTCTTTTTCAACTGTTCTGCAATACAAACAGCTTTTTGGGCTGAAGAACAGTGAACCCGCAAAACTTGCCACTGAAGAGTCCGAATTTTATTTGTTTACACCGGACAGGAGAAGGGAGAGCTGACTTTCATAAAATGGGGGTTAGTAAATTGAAGAATCACACTTCTCGAAACATTCCTTACATATATAACTTAATACTTTGGATGAGTTAATTGCATAAAATGTGCTTAAGAGGTGAAATGTAAATACAATTTTCCCATTTTCAATTATTTAATAATTTGGCTGAATTAATTGTGCAAAATATGTTTAAGGGGTGAATTACATTGTAAATGTACACTGTGCAGTGCATGTTGCCAAATATGTAACAATTTGGCTGAATTAATTGTATAACATATTTGTTAAAGAGACATAACTTAATAATTTGACTGAATTAATTGTAGAAAATATGTTAAAAAGACATAATTTAATAATTTGGCTGAATTAATTGTAGAAAATATGTTAAAGAGACATAATTTAAAAATTTGGCTGAATTAACTGTAGAAAATAAGTTAAAGAGACTTAATTTAATAATTTGCTTGAATTAATTGGGTAAAATATGTTTAAGGAGTGGATTACATTGTAATGTACACTATGCATTTGCCAAGTATGTAACAATTTGGCTGAATTAATTGTATAACATTTGTTAAAGAGACATAATTTAATAATTTGGCTGAATTAATTGTATAACATTTGTTAAAGAGACATAATTTAATAATTTGGCTGAATTAATTGTATAACATTTGTTAAAGAGACATAATTTAATAATTTGGCTGAATTAATTGTATAACATTTGTTAAAGAGACATAATTTAATAATTTGGCTGAATTAATTATATAACATTTGTTAAAGAGACATAATTTAATAATTTGGCTGAATTAATTGTAGAAAATATGTTAAAAAGACATAATTTAATAATTTGGCTGAATTAATTGTAGAAAATATGTTAAACAGACATAATTTAATAATTTGGCTGAATTAATTGTGCAAAATATGCTTAAGGAGTGAATTACATTGTAAATGTACACTATCCACGTTTCCAAATATGTAATAATTTGACTGAATTGTTTAAAATTTGTTAGAGAGCCATATTTTAATAATTTGATTGAATTAATTGTAGAAAATACATTATAATGTGATGTGAGCGTACAATATACACACTTCCAAACATCATTTAATAACTTGGCTGAATTAATTGTAGAAAATATGTAATATATGTCTATGCCATATAGATATTGTAGTAGTCTTTATTGCTTCAAGTCACATCACAAAGGCCGATGTAGAAATATTAAAGGTTATGTATTTTACATGATTACTTTTATAAAATAAATCACATTTTTTGCTTATATATAATAAAAAAGGCATACAAATATCTAATTACAGAATTCAAGAGTTGCTTTTTTGAAGTATTTGTACAAAATTGAAAATATTTGTAGAATTGTAGTGAAAGAAAGGATATTTGGTAAAGTAAAAATCTTCCTACATATTTTTTGAAAGCTGAAATTTGTAATTTTAAGAAGAATTATAAATTATAAAATAAAAATCGAGAACGCGGTCACAATAAGGTAATATTGCTGCTAAAATTTAAGGAACGAGAAGTGAATTGGGTGGCATTTCCTCTTTTATATTAACAGGCGATTCAATAATTTTTTTGACACGAGGTTTGTTTCTCATTTTCTGCCTGTAGACAAGATAACATCCTCCAAGAATTAAAGCAAAACTCCACAAAATTATTACATAGGTGATCAATTTCATATTATTAATAAACACCACGCTAAACTTAAACATGGATTTGTCAAACTCCGTGAGGCTTGTCTGAAATAAGTAAAAAAAATGGTTTATTGATTAGATAGATTCAGTAAAGTTCCTTCGGAAATATTCTAAATGGGATTTTTATAATGAAAATAAGAATTTGAATTATTTACTTGGCGAATGTAAAACATTGGCATCATCTTTAGAGTCATATTTTCAAAAGACGGAATTTCACTCTTGTCAATGAATTTTATTTTAAAGTTAATCGTTCCCCTGCCAGTTGCAGGACCATTGCTGGGGAAAAGATCAGACATACTTCCCGAATGGGCAATACCGTGGTGATCTACTTTCTTAACTTTGCTTATATCGGCTGTCACATGCATCGGGAAGACTGCGTCGATCCACGCTTCAGAATGTTGAGTCAGTGGATCTGCTACCATTGCCTAAATGTTTACAAACCAAAAAATATTCTTAGAAAAAATTATTTATCCCAATTTTTATAAAAAGGAAAAAAATATTAAAAGTCAGTGAGAATCGAACTCAAGTATTTTTTAACCAATAGGTAATAGGCAATTAATTTAGATATTTTTAGGGGTTACAAATAATACTTACCATTTCTATTTCTGGAACATAGGCATCTGTTCCATCACTAGGTTTATCAAATACAACGGTTGCTAAAATTATGGATAAGATAAATGTTCCAAGAGAGCCACCAATAAAGAAATTTGCAAAAAAATTACGGCGTTTCCAAAACATTTTTTGCATTTAACGACAGGGGGAAGCTTAATAAACCACGTAATTGTGGTTTTATTAAGATTCCTTAATTTAATTTGCACTGAATACCGAACATGAATATTTGGGTGCTGTGAATTTGACTGGAGGCGCCGTGAAATTTAGTTCAGTATGATTTCTAGAAGGTCTTCATTAATTTATGAGCAATTCAGTAATAGTTTAAAGTAAGGAAATGTACAATTCTGTAACGTTGAAGCTTTACTGCCTGAGTTTCCTATAAAATAATAGAACGGTTTACTCGAGGTCACAGAACAATACAATAAAATAATACAACAGAAAGGATTGCTAGAATTACATTCTCTATAATTTTGTAATTGAAGCTCAACATGTCCAGCAACGAGTCCAACCGACCCCTCAGTCCACCGTTCACAGTTCCAGGTACGATAAGTATCAGAATCTAATATTAAATTAATAAGTATACTCGTCCTGTAAACCCGTGCATGTATATTGCTTTGCAAAGTCAATGCAAAGCTTTTCCCCAGCCAAATAATAAACAACCTATGGAGAATTGTCAAGTTCAGAATACAAAGTTTGCTGGAAATTATGAAAACTATTTCTGCCTACTGTAGTCCAAAGTTTCTGATTTACTTATTACATTCTAGAAAAGCAGTGTTTTGCACATAATACAAATATATAGCGGCTTACATTTAAGTCTATATCGAAAATAATCGGTTTACCTCAGAAAAAATAAACCGTGGTGCAACACGGAGTAAGTATGTAGCGGAGGTAATCAGTTGATTAGTAAGGTTGATCATTCGTTGATCATTGGTTGATCATCGCTTGATCATTGGTTGATCATCGCTTGATCATTGGTTGATCATTAAGGTATCCAAATGCCTCGTCATCTAATTAGTGACGCGCATGAATGGATTAACGAGATTCCAACTGCGTTTTGGACTGTATTTCTGGAACCCATTGACCGATTGACCCCATCTTCTAGATTTAGCTTCCACTGGATCTTATCTAGTGGTGTTCTAAGTTTTAAGTCATTATCTTAATGCATTCTCCCACTTCTAGGCTAGTCTCAAAGATTAAGCTATTAAATACATGGAGCTGTAGGCTCTATATTTGGGACTGTATTTCTGGAACCCATTGACCGATTGACCCCATCTTCTAGATTTAGCTTCCACTGGACCTTATCTAGATGTGTTCCAAGTCTGAACTCATTACCTCATTGCGTTCTTGAGTTATAGTGGATACGGACGGACGGACAGACAGACAGACAGACAGACAGACAGACAGAGCGTTCACATGGATACGGACGGACGGACAGACAGACAGACAGACAGACAGACAGACAGACAGACAGACAGAGCGTTCACATAATGTAGCTCCGCTACATAATAATCACTTTACCTCATATAAATACATTTAGGTAATAAATATTTATTTAGTCTCAAGTATCATTACTTCGAGTTGGCTAAATGTACTAAAACATTAGCGAATTGAAATAAAACTTGAGGCAATAATATTAATAATATATTAGTAGTTCCGAGCAATGATACTTCAGACAGAATAAATATTTCTTGGCTAAATGTATTTATATGTGGTAAGGTGGTTATTTCTCTTGAGGTAAACCGATTATTTTTGAAGTGCATTTAAATTTTCCCTATAAATGACCAGGATTTTTATTTTTGAAACCTACTGTCATATGAAATGTCATATGAAACATACGTGCAATTTTTAATCGAAATAAAAAATAATGGCAAAGGAATAATAGAAAATTAGAAGGCAAGTGAATCATTAAAGTAACTTATTTTCCATGAGGTTTTAAACTTATTTTTTGATTTTCATTAGTAAGAAATAGGTTTGAGCCTTTATAAACATCACGGTCGATATGCTATTTTAAAGGAATAATTTGCTTGGTTCTTAATACAGCTACGCTTTGCGTAAACTATTCCTTGCTCCTTTTTTACCTGCAAATGTTGATGCAAAGTAACTTTTATGTACCTGTGTTTTTGCAGAATGCTTCATTGATAAAATAAAAAAGTTTAAACTATAATTAAGTACTTTCATTGTGAATTTCTAGTTTCTAAAATGATGAATAAAATTATAAGTATACAGTGGTGCTTGCCATTTCCATTAGAATGATGTTGATGCCCGATATTTATATCAAGTTATCTGCGTGTGGTGCATTACAGTTGCACCATAGTTTCATCTCATCATGCATATATCCTTCTAAAGTCGTAACTGTCAATTTAGGAGAACAAACACGTTTGCGTTAGACATGCACGCTAAACGCCATTAAAAATTACCATTTAGTATTTTAGAGTGAAATTGAAACGTTTATTATGTTTTCACTTATTGCACATTACACACTAACTTCTGAACACTAGAAAAACAGAATTCAGAGTGGCAATATAATTTCATTTAGAATTAGGTGGCCATTTATACTATAATAATAATTATTACCGTACAAGATGCAAATCAGGCATGGAAAAAAGGAAATTCAGCAATTATATTATAGATTGTTTTTTATTGACATTCGGAAAGCTGAGAAAGGATAATTTAAATTCCGGGACAAATAGCGACAAAATCAGCACAGAAGCTTTATACTCTCATTACAGGCAATTATTAGACAAAAAATAAACACAAACAGATTTTATAAACACATGTACATAAGTCTTTCTATTGTATGCTATAAGATCGCAATTCTTACATAATACCGTTTTCATTATAATAATTCATAAATAATGCGTGGTTCTGTAAATTCTTCGTTACTTCACAGCAGAGAAAAGTTGGAAGTCATTTCTATTCTTGTAATGCGAGAGTTTTAAAGAATCCATCCTGAATAAATACAAACAAATGTAAACGTAATTTGCAAATTAAATCAAGGTGACTTATAGGTGCAAAAAATATTATTTTCGCCCCCTGGGAAAGTTAAATTTGGAAAGAATTAAACTTACAATGCTTCTTGGTTTTGACATCGTCTGAGGAAGAAGACTTGATATTTGTCATTTGAATGGCGCTACTGCCTTCGTCCAGAACACCACCAGTTGAAAGAGATGCTTTTTCATCTGTACTGCCCGATAAATCGGAACTGGAGAGTTGAACTTGAACTGGAAATCCATCTGCACCTTTTGCATCCGTCAATTTTACAATTGGGACGAATTGAGAATTTTTGATAGCGTATTTCTCTGTTGTTTTATCTTCGTTTCTCAAAAATGTTTTCAAATCAATTTGTAGCTGCGCTACAGGAAAATTGTCGCTTTCTTCTTTACTTCCTGCAGGCAAGTCAATTAGGATGGGAACAAAATGACTATTCTTTACTGGGTATTTAAAATGCTCCAATTGCTCTTGTAAATCCGAAGTCGTCGTTTCGCCTTCTGTACTATTGCTTAATTTACCTATTGTTGTAGGGGGCGTGTCCTTGATTTTTATTTTGATGGGACTTAGTGGTTTGCAATTTGCAAAACACAATAATAAGGAACAGAGAACTAAAATACTGATGTTGACATTAATTTCCATTTTCAATATAATATATTTTGTATCTAGTAAAAAATAATTTACGTAGAGTATTACTTAAAACAATACTTTTAGAACGTCTTGCAAATATTTCGGTGGTAGACCACAAAGCTAGTTTGACGAACTGAGAGGAAAATGCTTTATTTTATATTCTGTCACTTTTCATTTTTTATGAATATTGATGAGAGATTACGAAGTAACCTGAACGTGTCTTTTCCTTAAAATTAATCACCGACGACAATTGATGCAATTTACCAAATGGACAGAAATTATGACGTACGGCACACTGTAATAGTCAAGATCGATTATTTAGGAAAAAACCAGAGACTTGTAAACAATTCTTTACAATCCAACAAGTCAATCGCTAATGCTGAGCTCACAGCTCAAAACTTCTTATCAATCTTCCTTTGAGTTGCGGCTAAAAATTATTCCTTCTCACGTTGCCTCTACAGGGTTTCGGCTCACACCAAGAAATTTCAACAGTACAAAAGAAACTAAAAATATTTAGAATTCCTAAGTAAATTATTGAGTAATAATAGGCATGTTTTTAATGACAATAAATTAAAGTTTACAAATGTATACGGTTTTTACCTAATTTATTGAATTTTACAACCCAATCAGAATAAAAGAATACGATTTTCAATATTATATGAATAAAATTATGAAATAAAAGTTTTTTTCATTTTTAAACGTTTGATTAAAAGCAGCTGCTAGAACGCTTTGTTTTAAAATTACTTAAATGGTGATAAGGATTAATGTTTGCAGGAAATGGGTCACAAAAAAGTGATAAATGTATGCCTAGCAAACACATGGGAAACCATGCATGGTCGATATGTTTACATTGACGTCCAACTTTGTATCCCATATACGTAGCATTTGAGTTGTAACAAGTAACCACAGTTTGCGAATTCTATGTAACAATATTATCTATGATTGCTTTGTATTTCTATAAATTATATATTGGGGTGTATATTCTGTATATAGTGTAAGCCCATTTATCAATATTGTGGATGTGGTCAATTAAGAAGGGTAATTCCTTTCAATATTTAAGACTGGGTAGAAACCGGTTAGTAAGTACAAATTGTGTAAATTCTTCTGCATTCGTCATTACTCGTGAGTATTGTCGTCAAAAGGGTTGTTGGATCGTGAATGCAGAAAACATAATTACCAAATACAAATTATAGACAATTATTGATTTTTCGGCTCGATCGTCCCCTAAATATAGCTGCAGAAACTGCAATGACGCCCAAATTTTCTAAGGATGTGTGAGTAAGCGGATTATAATTTTGTTTTTGCCGTTTATTGGCTTTTATCAATACATTTCTAAACATTAGTTACTAAAAAACCTTTTAAGTTGAAATTCTTATTATTTTTATTATTACCTGCTACAGTCATACCTGCCAATCTCATGCATGACATAACATAATAGTTTTGTGAAGCACCTAATTTATTTCTCATTGATTTTCTTTGTGAGTTTTCTTATTCTTATAAGCCTGATTTTTTGTGAAACAATTTAGAAGACTACGGGCTAAAGTAATAATTGCCTAAACATTGAACCTGAATTTGTTTTTGTGAATTAGAGTTGAAAATTAAATTGATAGAAAAAAAGAGTTGACATTGTACTAGTTAACTAAATTTTGTGGTTACTAGTTAACCGTGTTGTTGCATATATTACACTACTGTTTGTAATATGTCTTGTAAATAGTAGTTATAAGATGTAATTGCAATCTTTTGTTCGCATATCAACTTAAAAGTTTTAAAAGTAAGGACATGCATAGTGAATTTTTTGTTGGTTTTCTTATCTGAATTCACGTATGACTAGTAAATGCATGCTGTAGTAGTGATTCATGCTCTTTTTCAGAGAAATATGAAATAGTTGCTATTTAGTTGTATGTGAATTGAGAATGATGACAAAGCAACAAGTTTTTTAACGGTAAAAATTGTTGCGGCGGGGTGAAGATGAGATGCAGCTTTTGAGTACAATGATAGTACGACGAAGAAGCGAAGATCAATCAGCAACGACAAAAAACAACCTACATTTCCACTAATAATACTTGATTATGTATTCATGTCATTGTCATATTCCTACTTCCCTACAAATACACAAGTCAGACATTGCAAACTGAACATCTTCTTTTCTTTCTTATTCTCATTGAAAATACT
Source organism: Yoshiicerus persimilis (assembly GCA_020352615.2). Taxonomy (NCBI): domain Eukaryota; kingdom Metazoa; phylum Arthropoda; class Collembola; order Entomobryomorpha; family Tomoceridae; genus Yoshiicerus; species Yoshiicerus persimilis. Next base: position 3,184,818 of record CM036944.2, on the reverse strand, counting down.
CATAAGAATGAACCTATACGTAACTCAACATTTCATTCGTAAGCAAATATTGAAACACATATATTGCATGCATATCATCATTTGAGCACAAATAGGAGACACAACTCAAACAACGCATTTTCTGTCCCAGGATGTATTCACAATTAATGCACCTATAGACTAATGATTATAATTAAGTTAAATAAATTGACGGAATTTTTTGTTTGGCAGATTTGAAAATGTTACATTTTTAACAACTTCTGCCAAATGCCCATGTAATACAAGGTACAACAACAATGATAAAATTGGATTTGTTCTTCTGATAAAAGAATCATAAGCAGCGGATGCGATAATGTGCAATCATTCAAACTATTGACACTTTTAGCTACAGGTAAGCATTTGAAAACTGAAATGAGGTTACATCAATAATAAATTTTAAAGACAACATACAGGTATATGTTAGCGTTCGCATGCAACGTGGAGTGTACACTGGAACTCATAATATGCGTTACAAATATACAAACTGCCATAACTTTTAAAAGATAATACAAGAATAAAATAGTTTACCATAATATAAACTCAAGTTGCCCTAAACTTTATTACCAACACTCAAAATGTGCTATAATTCCAAAATGGATTAATGAGTGTTAAATTTTTGGTTTAAATTGTGTTAATCGATTTCCATTCCTGTATTATTTATTTAAATGTGACTCTTTGTATGATTATGAGACACATGAGTATTTTATGGTAAAGTGAATTTTTATTATGGGTCAACTTTTAAGACAAAAATATTCAAAGCTTTACGATATATACCGAGGAATCGATTTTTCAATTTTGTAGTGCTGCGTGAGTACAATGTATGTATGTAATACAGACAGTGTAAATAATAAATTTGCTGATAACAAAATGAATCATAAACCATAAAGCCACGTAAAAGCCTCTCTGCTGGTTGGCGACGGTAAAATATATCTCACTAAGTTAAACCCTTTATATTTGTTTAATGATACTAATGCATACTGAAAGACTTGCTCAGTTAAAGAATTATATACATAGACTTATCAGTATTATATTTGTGTTATCCGAACTTTTTATTTCTGGTGTCTACCTTTATGTAACCTATATGCTTAAACTAAACATTCACAATAACGTTCCATTCCGATCTCAGGAGTCTCTGGCTAAAACAGCTTTTGAACCCTTTTCACTATCTTTTAGATACGCAATACGCACTCTTTTGCAAAAATATACGAACCAAACTAATCGCAGGTATTCCGTAATATTTATGCATATTTTATGAATAATTTACTAATGAGAGGAAATAAATTGTATTCAAGTTAATCAGGATTTTTGAGGAACAATTTTGTTCTCGGAAAATGTTAATTAGTACTTTTGTATCTTTACAAACAGTTTCTGGTGCCAATTATAACTAAAGTATGTCGGACAGGGGAGGGCGTAAGTATTTATGCTACTTTTAGCACTTTTATGGAATTTACTTACTTTTGCATGCATGTAAAAACCGGCTTTATTATTCAGAGTGGTAGAAATAACGTGGCTTCTTTTGAATTTCCCGCCAATTTTAATTGATTTTACCATTCAATTAGTTAGAACGTTTAATAAATGTATAAAATTTTAAAAAGGTGGAGGGTATCGAGGAGGAGGAGACCGAGGAGGTTATAGAGGGGGAGGAAGGGGAGACGGTGGAGGTTATCGGGGCGGAGGAAGAGGGGATGGAGGTGGAGGTGGAGGTTACAGAGGAGGAGGAAGAGGTGACGGAGGTGACCGCGGGGGTTACCGAGGTGGAGGAAGAGGTGACGGAGGAGACCGTGGTGGATACAGAGGCGGAGGAAGAGGGGACGGAGGCGACCGTGGAGGTTATCGAGGTGGAGGAAGAGGGGATGGAGGCGATCGTGGAGGTTTCAGGGGCAGGGGTGGGGATCGTGGCGGTGGGGATGGTTTTCGGGGCCGTGGAGGAGGTGGGCGCGGTATAGGAACTGTCACTTCTGTAAATATTTCCGAGCTCCTGCCTCACGAAAAAGGACCTAATCCGAAATTAGCCTCCCCCCTGGGTTGGAAACCCTTACCAGACAAGCAAAGTGATATCGTGCTTCCCGTACGAAACGACTCCAAACCAGGAGTGGACTGTGAACGCCAAGTTGCTTTAAAAGTTAACCACATTTTGGCAACAGTGAAGCTACCCCCTCTGCTATTGCATTACCGGGTAGAAGTGACCCGGATTAAAGTCCCGAAGACTGTGGAAGAAGGGAAAGGAGATGGAGGAGGGGGTAGAGGAGGTCGAGGGGGACAAAGGGGTGGACCTGGAGGTCCGCGCGGTGGAAGAGGGGGTGGAAGAGGAGGAGGAAGCGAACCCCCACCGCAGGGGGGTGAAGCTCCACCCCCAAAGGCCTTACCTAAAGATTTATGCATGAGAATTCTTCTGTACCTCATTCCTAGACTGAAGAAAATGTATTTTGATGCGGAGGGAAAAAACATTGGAATTATTTCTGACTTTTCCAATGCGGCCTACACGACGGGGTACATGGAACCCACCCTTTCTTTGGAATACGTCGTTGATGAAGAGCAAATCGAACCAGCAGAAGCGAAAACAGGAAAGTTCAATGTTTTATTCATTCCTACAAAAGAAGAAATTAATACGGAAAATCTGGGAGTGGATATAAATAACATGAGGGGACAACTTGCAACCCAAGATGTCATTAATATCGACAGAATTTATAACACCATGTTGAAAAACTTGGAAAACAACCGTTTTACTCCTATTGGACGCAGTTCCTTAATTTGCTTTGACGAAGGAGGAACTAAACTCGGCGGCGGCATTCTTAACTTTCAGGGATATAATGCTATTCAGGCAATTACAAATGGATGGAAGCCGTATTTGAATGTAGACAGTAAGTACCCATTAATTGTTCCCACTTACCACTGGGAAAAGTGGGAAATAAGGGATATTGTGTCCAAAATCACTCAAAAAAGAAACTTGGCCTTTCATTACCCTTATTTCCGATTTCCCCATCGTTTTCTGGACTTAGAGTGGAAAATGGGAATTATTAAAATCTCGATCTCTACAAAATAAAAGCACACTTCAACTTTTGGAGTACTCAAAATTGCTACAAAATAATTTGTCAGGTTAAAATTCGAGGAACATTAATAAATTTCTGATAATTTCAGTTGCCAATTGTGCTGCAGTAATGAACAAAAACGTTCTTGAAGTTATGGCCGACGTAATCTCCACCTTTAGAGAAACGTACAGTGGCGAAGATTGTGGAGTCATTCATGATTTTACGCAGGGTCAAATTAAAGATATTTCAGATTTACTTAGAAGTAAGCAGATTAATTTTTCGTAGCAAAATGAAAAATATTTCACTAATACTAACAATCTTAATTTGTTCGTGTAATTTCAGCAATTAAAGTTCAGTACAAACCAAATAAAGCCGCCAGTAAGGTTCTAGGGGGTACTGTCATGAAACTCTCCGATCTATCTGTTTCAGAAGAAACGTTTGACTATAATGGCAAAAAGGTGTCCGTCTATGACTACTTCGTATTTCAGTATAAGTCACAGTTGAAGTATAAACATGGACCATGTCTTATTTTAAATGGAAATAAACAAGTACCAGCTGAGGTGAGCAGTTCAAAACCAGTTTTCGTATGTAAGGGATTGTCCATAAAATGTGGTGCCAACTTCTTTTCGACTTTTTGTGTTATTTTCATATAGTTGTTGATTTTTATGCAAAAAATAATGAAACAAGAATAATATTTTCGGAAATGCAGTTAAATGGTCATTTAAAATAAAATCGAATTCCCTTTTCAGATTTGTGTTGTCAAAAAAGGGCAAAGTTATAACCGAAAACTCGACGGAGACCAGACAACTAAAATGCTAGACGCTGCTCGGAAAGACCCTGGAGACCTTCAAAAAGCGATTATGAATGTGGTGAGTAAAATAATTATTAATTTACGGTAAGTAAAATCTTGTGGATTTTCAAGTGCAAAATTATCAGAAATACTGTATTTTAGGTTCAAGACTTGCGTTTGAAAGACAATCGTGTTTTAAAAGATTTTGGAGTTCATTTTGAAGGAAACGATATGCTGAATTTGAATGCCAGAGTCCTAGCGCCACCTGTGCTCTGTTATGGCAAGGAAGTAAGTAAAAATTATATTGTTTTATTAGACATTAGTGCAGAATTACTTCCATTCACGTTTTTCATTCCGACAAATTGATTTTAAAATCTTTAAATTAGCCAAACCAAAACACCCGGGCAAGAGTGACCCCAGACAACGGTACTTGGGATATTTGGAGAATGAATTTCGAGTTTTTAAACCCTAAGACTGTTGAAAGATGGGGATTTCTTTCTACATGTCGCGTTTTTGATGACCAAATCACGTAAGCTATATATTTTTAATGAATAAAGTTTTTATTCAAATTTAGAATACTTGGATCATTTATATTGCTTTTATTTTGTTGGTGCAGACCTTTTGTGAATCTTTTACGAAGAAAAGGAGAAAGAGCTGGAGTGACTTTTAAATCCGAACCGATAAAAAGAGATTGTGGAGGATTGCGGGATTCCAAAGGGGACAGAGACAGAAATGTCAAAGTTCTGTGCGACGTCTTGAAAGATTTGAAAGAGCAAGGCTGCCAATTAGTTGTTGTTGTGGTTCCTAAAAAGGGTTCAGATTTATACACTCATGTAAAACAAGCAGCAGAACTGCATGTGGGAATTCTTACGCAATGCGTTGCACAACCCAATTTTGCTCCAAAAAATCCTTCAAGAACTGAAAGTATCGTTGGTAATATTATTCTCAAAATCAACAGCAAGTTGGGCGGAGTTAACCATGTAGTTATCGCTCCAGAAAGGTTTTCCAATTCCTTCACCGTTTTCAAAGAGCCTGTCATCATAATTGGGGCTGATGTCACTCATCCACCCCCAGGGGGAGGCAGGGTATGTTTAAGACAATGAAATAATATTTTTGCTTAATATTAGCAACATTTTCTAGTGCAGACCTTTTCAGAATCTTTAAAATAATCTTGAACAAATTGAAATAATTAATATTTTTGTCAAGATGCCTAGACAACGTATTTTCTCTACCTAGGTGATGCTATACTGATAAACATAAAAGGATTCGACCACTTATGGGGGATGAATATGTAATAGTTTCGACCATAGAGTGATTTTACTCAATGAATCCCCTTTCTGTGGTCTTGGCACTGGTCGAATAATATTATGTTTATAAGTATGGCATCACCTTGATTTTTGTATTAATCACATTGTAATAGATAGGAGAAGCTCAACCTAGTTTTGCGGCCGTGACGGCCAGTATCAACAGAACAGGAATGCCTTACATGATGCATGTTCAAGCTCAAGAAAAAGCTGGAAGAGGAGCGGCAGAAGTAATTGTTGGCTTTAAAGATATCATGAAAAGAATCCTTATGAAGTTTCGAATTGATTCAAATAATACAATTCCAAGAAAAATAATTTACTTCCGTGATGGTGTCGGTGAAGGTCAATTTTCAGAGGTTAGTCTACGTATATAAAAAATTCTTGTGATTTTACTTTGTAATTATTCTATTTGTGCTATTAAATGTTTGAAATGTGAACAAAATTCGATTATGCTTTCAGGTTCTCCATAAGGAAATGAGAGATATGAGAAATGCCTGTACTGAACTCCAGAAAGGCTACGAACCCAAAATTACATTTATAACCGTTCAAAAAAGGTACAAAATAAAAATGTATAAAAGTCATCAATTATGGTTAAAATGTTTACCTAGAAATTGGTTGTTCTTAGGCACAAGACACGATTCTTTTTTCAAGAAGGTAATGGTAGGGTTGATAATGCTCCTCCAGGAACAGTAGTCGATGCCGAAATAGTTCATCCCAGAGAAACGGATTTCTTTTTGCTTTCGCACAAAGGATTATTGGTATTTCGCACATATATTATATATTAACACTATATAAGACTCAGAATCATTTTCAAATTCTTGAACGATTCAATAATTTGTCATCTTGAACATTAGGGCACCAGCCGTCCAACACGTTATCATCTTCTATGGTAAGTTTTACATATGTCATGTGTTCCACAATTACAATGAAAACGTATTTCAGCAAATAATATATGGGTCTTTGTCTTGTGTTTACAGGGACGACTCAGATTTTTCAGCAGATGAAATTCAAACGCTGTCATATTATTTGTGCTACATGTACGTGCGCTGTAATCGTTCCGTCAAAATCCCAGCCCCGACTTACTATTCTCATTGGGCTGCTGCTAGGGCTAAAGTTCTTACGGAAGGATTCAAGTAAGTAACACGGTTAAGTTAAGTTAACTTTAAATGTTCCATTTGTCAACCAATTAACCCAATTGTTTTCATTCTTTACTCTAGTGGTACCATTGGTCAAATCAATGAAAATCTAAAAAGAGAGCAACAATTTGTTGACCGATTTCCCATGCATTTTGTGTGAAGGAGTGAAATTCAAGTGCTAAGTTATGTGAAAAAGAAACATCAACTCATTGGAAGAAAACATTTGTCAACTCCGAAAATGTTTTTCCTATAAAAATTGCTTTTAAACATAGATGTTACAGTTTTCAGGCCGGTATACTATTATGCTATATGTTATTGACTTATTACTAGAATAAGCAAACTCATTAATTTTAAATGACATTATTTAAAACTGTTGTATAATTTACTCAGTAATACCAAATCATATTGTACTAAAGTAAAATAATAATGATAAATACTAATTGATTGTTTCCCAGAAAATTGTATAATTAATTGAATGTATATGAGTCAAAATTAAAAAGAAAATCTAACTATAAGTATTGTAACATGTTCACGTATTAATTATTGTGGTGACCAATTTTAATTACTATGAGTGAGATTGAAGTGGGTTATTTATTAATCTGAACAGTCGCTACTGCAGGACTAAAGTTGTCTAGATAAGGCAATTCTATAGTCAAGAGTATAGCTATAATGACATATTACCTGTAAAATGTAATGCCACATTTATTTTTGCATCATTAAACAATTACAAGTAAATGTGATGCAATCCAACAATGTTTACCCTTCCGTTAAATGCATTTGATTATAATAATATTATGGTGTGATGTGTTTATCATTTCATTCACTATCAGTATCAGGTACTACTAATAGTATCAGGCACAGTGTAAGATAAATTAATTCCTGTAAAACTAAGGTTCGCCGCAAATAAGAAACATCAGTTAATTAGTTGCCTTTGACATGGATACTCAGAGAAACAGGCCCAGAAATATTAAAATGGGAAAAATAAAATTTTACGAATATGTGTGCATTCTTTTAATAGCGAGTTGTGGTTTTACAAACGGGGTGATTAACGGCCAAACAGCAGCTAGACACAATTTTCCTTCTACTGTGTATTTCGTAGTGGCTACTATTGCCAATTTCAACTTTTGCACTGGAAATCTTGTGGGTGAGAGCTGGATACTTACTGCTGGTCACTGCTTTGACAATAGAAATAAAAATGATTTGCAAGTATTCGCTGGCGTATACGATCGATCTCAAGAAGATGCTGCAGTACAGCGAAGGGAAATTGATGCGATCTATTTTCATCCTAAACGCAACAGGTAAATAAATATGAATGAAGTAATTACTAATTACATTTGTAATTTTTTATTAACATGATTTGCAATATTTGGAGTTAGGATTGTCATATAATGTAATAATTTCTGTTTTCTTGAAATTAGAGCAATGTTCCATAACGACTTGGCTTTAGTGCATGTCAAATCTCCATTTTCATTTGATTCTTCCGTTAACAGAGCCGTTTTGCCCGACAAGCAGTTCAAAACGCCATCAAAAGGTAAACCACATATTTATGTATTATAACGTAACTAAAATTTGCTTTTATAGACTTATAAGGAACATTCCATGGGATAAAACAATAAAATAGTTATTTAGATATAAGTAAAAGAATTCTCCTTTTTAATCAGGTCTGATGATATTTGCTGGGTGGGGTTGGACAAAAAAGTCGAATGACACTAGTTTTCCGAATAAATTACAAAAAACTATTCTTCGAGTTGTTCCCCAAGATCAGTGTGAAGAGGAGTACAAAATGGAGACGGAAGAGCATAAAGATTTCCGTGCAGCCTTATGCGGATTACCAATCCAAGAAAATACTTCTCTATGTTCTGGAGACAGTGGCGGGGGCGCATTCTGTTTTGCTGGAAGTCGAATGTTCTTGTGTGGCACCTTATCTTACAATGTAGACTGTGCTGTTACATGCTCCTTAGTATACTGTGAGTAGTATTTTATGAAATATTGACTGTTGGAAATGAAATGTGATGAATTGTTAGAATCTATTTCTCGGGGTAGTTCTCACCTTACAAGTAATGACTGCCAGTGATTCAAGAGTTCGAATTTTAGTAACAACTTAGATTTAATAAAAGGCAAAGCCCAATGTATGTTTCAAATACAATTTCACAAAATCAATTAAAAATAATATCAGAATTATGAGAGAACAGGGAAAGAGAGTAGAGAGTTTACAATTTAGCTTTGGACTCTCTGAAAGCCGATATAGGAGTCGACTCGAGAAATGCCAATATAGGAGTGAGTGATAAATTAGATTGAAAGGTAGAACGAAATATTTTCTGTTGAGTCGGCTTCGCACTTCGCTCTCTTGGGCCGGAGGGGGAGACTCGTCGTCCGTCACCAATAATACGGTGCATCGCATAGATAAAAAATTAGATGGCGTAAGTGTGCGTTCTTACAAGTATGATCGTCCAGCTTGGACCTATCTCTTGAGGCAACCTTTCCCTTCCTCATTTAGCCCATCGGCGAATGGGAGTCGTATCTTCCCTGGCCATTGAGGTGAGCAGCTTACCCAGCCATTCAGAGAACAGCACCTAGTTCAAATCTCCGCGTGTAGCAAAAAACAGGCCAACCTGGATGATCATACTTGTAAGAACGCACACTTACGCCATCTAATTTTTTATCTATGGGTGCATCGGACTTTGAGCTCTTTCCTCGGAAGCCTGCTCCATTCCCTGCGCGCCGTAATGTTCACAAGATGAAATAGTAAGAAGCATTACAGTACTGTAACAGTGCTCGTTCTCCTCCTCCTGTCTTCACTTTTCTATCTGAAGATACTGTGGCCTGGATCAAGAACGTTATAAGTAATACCAAGCAGAAAAGTTCTGTGGTCAAAACACCCCAAAAGGATGTTAAGCCTTTGATGAAATCGTCAGAACCCAAAATAAAAGTCAAAAAGCGATTTGTTTTCCTTCTTCCTTCCTTCTTCATTTTTAAATATTTTCGACTTTAAAATTAAACTATCGAGAAAAATCCTTAAAAATCAGATATAGCAAAGAGGATTAGTAAAGGATTAGTAGCACGGTGCATTGTTTTAAAAAGGGTAAGGTACGACTTGCGGTGAAAGGGAGGCGTACACTTCGGTTCGGAATGTCTAAATGAAGGCACTCAGTGTTGCCGCTATTGCATATAATAGAGATGGAGCCACACTCTGTGGTATGTATATAACTCGCAAGAAGCATCTTCCAACGTGAAGATTTTTAAGCCAATCGTGTGTTCATGGGGTGGCCACTGAGCTTTTGACGTAGTCTCCAATGATGGAAGAGCGCGCGACTTTCATACCTCAATGTAGTAAACACGATGCATTGAGAGTCACTACTCTATGCTTGTCTCAAGCTCATGCAGCATTGTCCCTTGTCTCACGACACAGAGTGACCAAACACTTATAGATATCCTTTGTAGACTCATTCTCCCTATCCTCCCCACTCGCAGTTCCGCCTCCACGAATATGCAAGACCTTATGAGTGTTATTGTTCTATAGAGAGCGAAGCGAGTCGCAGCTTATAGTTATTCTATGCGCTATTGCCTATCTCTTTCTTATTCTTCAAAATTTTCAAAAACATGGAAACAAGTACATTGCAAACCACAAGTGTACGTACTATTATAGGTTTTTGTAGTCATGTATGTACATAATTTCAATTGTGAAGTTGTTGTACACTTATACTTAACCATGTACTGCATGTACATGTAAAAAATATGCACTCGTATTTGATGGAGTACATTTAAATGTGGTGCCCTGAATGAAATGAATTTTTCACAATTGACATATTTTCAATAGTTACTCAGCATGTACATATTTCTTTGATTTAACAAAATTTGCATATGGATAAACAAAAAACTATGCCAAACTTCATTCTGTTCAGTCTGTCTTGATATACACATTAGATTTGCTCCTCGTTCTTCAAGTACTACAATTTTAACCTGAAAGCTGTTAACAATAGTATACAACATCAATATTCCTGTTTATTGCAAATAATGACCGAAAAATTTGTTAATTTATAGTTGGTGAAAAAGGTGGTGAACTTTTGGCGTGCCTCTGGGTAGTCGTAAAATTTTCCATATTCATTACTTGAAAATTGTTGAAATAAAAATATTATAGTTCAAAAGTAAATTGCGCACAAAATTGCAAGAAAATCCATACGTGCAGTCTATTGAAGTTTAGTTAGCATTTATTATGCAAATCTATTTGTTAAAAAAATTTTTTAGATGACCAAAGTCAAATATAGTTCATTGCATTCCATTTGTTAGTAGCATTTTCATACCATAATAAGTAAGCATTATTTAATATTTGTTTACTCCTTATATTTTAGCACGCATTTATCATTTTCTTTACGTAAATATTGTAGCTTAGACATTACAGTAGCTAAATTAAAGTGAAAATGTAAAGAAACACGATACAAAATTTTTAGCGTTCTGTAAAGAACGTAGGCTTGATGAAAATTATTTTATTTAATAATCAAAATGTGAACACTCACTCCGTGAAAAATTTTGTAGTATTAGTTTTGTAGTTAGTAAATTAGCTTGTGCAGTTTATGTTGCAGTTTACGCTTTTAATGTTATTATTAAAAATATTGCATTTTAGAAAAAATATAGTTTATTTGTTTAGCTTGTGTTACTGTTTTATACATTTTAGTAGTTGAACCTATGAAGAAGTGAGAAAAGTAAACAACTTGTTATATAATGTACGCTAATTGTACAATTCAGAGTACTTGTAGAATGTAATTGTAAATGCATGGATATTTGAACAATGAATAAAGTGTAATGTGGCAACACCGCAAGTCAGCCCTTACGCTGTCCCTTCGATGCATGTCTTCATTTCAGAAAACAATAGAGCCACTACCTGGCAGTCCTTTTTTAACAATGAAAGGATTAGCGCAAGTCGGTCGAGAAAGGGTTCGTGAAACAATAGCAGGTAAAGGACTTTGCTAGATTAGTGTTTCACCGCTTTAATGATAGTGCTAATTTTCTCAGTAACTAGACCAATGACGTCATAATCATGTTCCATTGTCAGGAATTGGATTTTGGATCATAATATAATAATAGCACAGCATATAATATATAGCAGCAGTGGAATTTTATTTGGATATTGAAAGCATAAAAGCATTTGATGTAATTATTCCAAGAAATTGTGAATACATATGTATTTGTGTGTTTGTATGTTTTTAAGGCTGTATATTATTGTGGTATTTTTAGGGTGGTGATTTCAGAGTGGAATTGTTGCGTGGTATTTTTAGGGTTGTATTTTCGGAATGGAATTATAGCGTAGTACTTTGCTGTATATTTTCGGGAACAAGACCTTATGTTTTATACTTCCGAGAACTCGCCACTTCATTTTATACTTTCGTTACATTTCAAACTTTCGTTAACTCGACCTTATTTTTCATACTTTTGCCATGTTAAACTAAATGGCATTTAGTTTTAACGCCATGGCATTTAGTTTTAACGCCATGGCATTTAGTTTTAACGCCATGGCATTTAGTTTTAACGCCATGGCATTTAGTTTTAACGCCATGGCATTTAGTTTTAACGCCATGGCATTTAGTTTTAACGCCATGGCATTTAGTTTTAACGCCATGGCATTTAGTTTTAACGCCATGGCATTTAGTTTTAACGCCATGGCATTTAGTTTTAACGCCATGGCATTTAGTTTTAACGCCATGGCATTTAGTTTTAACGCCATGGCATTTAGTTTTAACGCCATGGCATTTAGTTTTAACGCCATGGCATTTAGTTTTAACGCCATGGCATTTAGTTTTAACGCCATGGCATTTAGTTTTAACGCCATGGCATTTAGTTTTAACGCCATGGCATTTAGTTTTAACGCCATGGCATTTAGTTTTAACGCCATGGCATTTAGTTTTAACGCCATGGCATTTAGTTTTAACGCCATGGCATTTAGTTTTAACGCCATGGCATTTAGTTTTAACGCCATGGCATTTAGTTTTAACGCCATGGCATTTAGTTTTAACGCCATGGCATTTAGTTTTAACGCCATGGCATTTAGTTTTAACGCCATGGCATTTAGTTTTAACGCCATGGCATTTAGTTTTAACGCCATGGCATTTAGTTTTAACGCCATGGCATTTAGTTTTAACGCCATGGCATTTAGTTTTAACGCCATGGCATTTAGTTTTAACGCCATGGCATTTAGTTTTAACGCCATGGCATTTAGTTTTAACGCCATGGCATTTAGTTTTAACGCCATGGCATTTAGTTTTAACGCCATGGCATTTAGTTTTAACGCCATGGCATTTAGTTTTAACGCCATGGCATTTAGTTTTAACGCCATGGCATTTAGTTTTAACGCCATGGCATTTAGTTTTAACGCCATGGCATTTAGTTTTAACGCCATGGCATTTAGTTTTAACGCCATGGCATTTAGTTTTAACGCCATGGCATTTAGTTTTAACGCCATGGCATTTAGTTTTAACGCCATGGCATTTAGTTTTAACGCCATGGCATTTAGTTTTAACGCCATGGCATTTAGTTTTAACGCCATGGCATTTAGTTTTAACGCCATGGCATTTAGTTTTAACGCCATGGCATTTAGTTTTAACGCCATGGCATTTAGTTTTAACGCCATGGCATTTAGTTTTAACGCCATGGCATTTAGTTTTAACGCCATGGCATTTAGTTTTAACGCCATGGCATTTAGTTTTAACGCCATGGCATTTAGTTTTAACGCCATGGCATTTAGTTTTAACGCCATGGCATTTAGTTTTAACGCCATGGCATTTAGTTTTAACGCCATGGCATTTAGTTTTAACGCCATGGCATTTAGTTTTAACGCCATGGCATTTAGTTTTAACGCCATGGCATTTAGTTTTAACGCCATGGCATTTAGTTTTAACGCCATGGCATTTAGTTTTAACGCCATGGCATTTAGTTTTAACGCCATGGCATTTAGTTTTAACGCCATGGCATTTAGTTTTAACGCCATGGCATTTAGTTTTAACGCCATGGCATTTAGTTTTAACGCCATGGCATTTAGTTTTAACGCCATGGAATGCAGTTTTAGTAATACACCCTTAGAAATGCACTTTTAATAATACGCTCTTAAAACTACACCCTTAAAAATACACTCTTTAGTGAACACTCAAAACAGCGCACCCTTAAATATACAGCATTAAAAATACACCCTTAAGACTTCTCCTTGAGACTCCGTTGGTGGTGCACGTACGTCTGTGCTGCTCTCCGCAAAAAAATTTTTTCTAGTGGTATAAATCGGCCGAATTCAGTGAAATTTGTGTGGTGCAGTGACCCTGAGACATGACCAGTACGGTGAGAGTGACAATTCTGCGTGAAAGTGAGAACTTCTGTCCGATTTTTCGGTTTTTTCTGAAGTGCCTCGCCGAAATATCATAATTGGAAGATGGTGGAACCTTATCGCGGAGGACTTTGCATAGGAATTTGTGGCGGTATGCAAACGAGACCTTTCTACTCACGAGGACACTGTCTACGTCAACTGTGTGCTGTGTTGGGTGTAATCTGATCCAAGAAACCACATAGTCATCCTTCGACTGTTGCTGTTCTGCATATCTGGGCTTGGAAAGGAGAGTTGCTGTACTCTTACGTGCTTAAGTCAACACTCATGAGGACGGGAGGCTCCGGCGGCTAAAGCATCTCCATGCAAGTCTATTCCATTTGGTCTGTGTCTTCTGATAGCAAACCGACTAGCTTCATTTCAACACATACTACTCACTTTGGTCAGTCAGACGGGTCACCCGCAAACTCAAATTTTTCACATCTACATACTCTGAGTCTCAAGGAGAAGCTCCGCTAATACACGAGTATTGGCGTAACTTCTGTAAGCCGTAATAGACAAGGCAGGTATATATACTAATATAAGATTTTTTCATGGTCTTTTTTCTCATATTGGTATGTACTAATTATAATAATGTAATGATTTTTCTGGAAGTATGTGTATTGGTCTAATATTCTTTCGTAAACTACTCACTGTAAGTCCTTTATGGCAGACCTCCGCGGTTACTAGTGTGATTGTTAAATATCCTAGTGTATTTCCCTGGACAATGTGTGTTTCAGTTTCTAGTAGATTGTGGGTGTAGCGAATGGGGGAGTTTGGACTCTATGCAATTATGGAAGGCCTAATCTTGCTATATTATATTATTTTGTGTTGGGTGCATTATAGGATGTTAGCAGGAGGGTTTCGGTGTCGTCATGAATAGATTCTCTTTCTGCTAACATTGCCAATCAAATTATGTGTATAATCATGTTGTGAAATATATTGAATGAACCATGTGTCATATTCAATTAATAAACTGATACTGAAATACACCCTTAAATATACAGCATTAAAAATACACCCTTAAATATACAGCATTAAAAATACACTCTTAAATATACAGCATTAAAAATACACCCTTAAATATACAGCATTAAAAATACACCCTTAAATATACAGCATTAAAAATACACCCTTAAATATACAGCATTAAAAATACACCCTTAAATATACAGCATTAAAAATACACCCTTAAATATACAGCATTAAAAATACACCCTTAAATATACAGCATTAAAAATACACCCTTAAATATACAGCATTAAAAATGCACCCTTAAATATACAGCATTAAAAATACACCCTTAAATATACAGCATTAAAAATACACCCTTAAATATACAGCATTAAAAATACACCCTTAAATATACAGCATTAAAAATACACCCTTAAATATACAGCATTAAAAATACACCCTTAGATATACAGCATTAAAAATACTCCCTTAAATATACAGCATTTAAAATACTCCCTTAAATATACAGCATTTAAAATACTCCCTTAAATATACAGCATTTAAAATACACCCTTAAATATACAGCATTAAAAATACTCCCTTAAATATACAGCATTAAAAATACTCCCTTAAATATACAGCATTAAAAATACACCCTTAAATATACAGCATTAAAAATACACCCTTAAATATACAGCATTAAAAATACACCCTTAAATATACAGCATTAAAAATACTCCCTTAAATATACAGCATTTAAAATACTCCCTTAAATATACAGCATTTAAAATACTCCCTTAAATATACAGCATTTAAAATACACCCTTAAATATACAGCATTAAAAATACTCCCTTAAATATACAGCATTAAAAATACTCCCTTAAATATACAGCATTAAAAATACACCCTTAAATATACAGCATTTAAAATACACCCTGAAAAACACGGCCATTAAAAGAAGGCACTCAAAAAACCCCTCAAAAATACCACCTTAAAAATAGCACCTTAAAAATACCACTTTAAAAATACCACCCTAAAAAAACTAACCTTAAAAATACCACCTTAAAAATACTACTTTAAAAATACCACTTTAAAAATACCACCTTAAATGTACCACCTTAAAAAACTACCTTAAAAATACCACCTTAAAAATACCACCTTAAAAATACCACCTTAAAAATACCACCTTAAAAATACCACCTTAAAAATACCACCTTAAAAGTACCACCTTAAAAATACCACTCTAGCAACAGCACTCTAGAAATAACACTTTTAGAGTGCTATTATACAATTTTATTGCTCTAATTTTTTGGTTCCGAGTTTAGGATCCCATTTTTAAGGTTTACTTTTTTTTATTTTTAAGGTCTCGTTTTCAGATTCCATTTTAAACGTTAATTTCTAAGATTTTATGTTCAGTTCCTATTTTTAAGGCTTCGTTTTCAACGTATACTGCGGTGTTCTCTAAGCCGGAGTATATTTTCTACTTAATACAAATATTTAAAATTTTTAGCTTCGATCCCACCTCTAAAATGTCCGTTCGAGTGTTCGGGTATATACTGTTTGGGTGTTCGGGTATATACCATTCGGGTGTTCGGGTATACACCGTTCGGTTGTTCGGGTATATACCATTCGGGTGTTCGGGTATTTACCTGGACCCACAAGCAACGCATGTCAATTTAATACAAAATGGGGCGACTACAGAACAAATCATCTAAAAATTTACATAGGACAATTACAGTGTATAATGATCTAATGTGTATTTAAATTACCAGCATTTGGCTTACTTATTACTTGGAAAATGAAAGCCAACGTAAGTACATACCACATTTCTTCTTTATACACTGAAGTGAATAAAGTCATCCGTCCAGTGCGCTGGATGGATGGATGACCTGTGTAAACGCTCTGTATTTTACAAAGGTACGCTGTGTCATGACTTGCATTTTTAAATCACTTTTGCAATGTAATGTAATTTAATGCAAAGGCTTTATTGTAAGACACTATTCAGATTCAAATACTCCATGCAGTATTATGTCATAAATAAAGATGAATGAGGGATTGAATGATTTAAAAAAATTTAAATGACGGAATTTATTTGCTCAATATTGATGGCATCTTTTACACGTCGCTTTAATGTCTACTGCTTAGATTGTATGCCCTTCTTGGGGCGGCGTTTTGTCGTTACAGGAAATTCAAATTACAGAATACAGTTTTCAAGAGAACTCATGTTAGCTGAATTTATTTATTCTAGAAAGTATAATAAACCATTGCAAAACGGATATAAGACAGTAGCGGAAGCAAAACAAATGTATTTATTCAAATTATTTTGAATTTACTTGAATTTATTCAAAATATTTTTAATTCACTTTAATTTATTCAAAATATTTTGAATTTACTAGAATTTATTCAAAATATTTTGAAGTTACTTGAATTTATTCAAAATATTTTGAATTTACTTGAATGTATTCAAAACATTTCGAATTTACTTGAATTTATTCGAAACATTTCGAATTTACTTGAATTTATTCAAAACATTTAGAATTTACTTGAATTTATTCAAAATATTTTGAATTTACTTGAATGTATTCAAAACATTTCGAATTTACTTGAATTTATTCGAAACATTTCGAATTTACTTGAATTTATTCGAAACATTTTGAATTTACATGAATTTATTCAAAATATTTTGAATTTACTTGAATTTATTCAAAACATTTCGAATTTAGTAGAATTTATTCGAAACATGTCGAATTTACTTGAATTTATTCAAAACATTTCGAATTTACTTGAATTTATTCGAAACATTTCGAATTTATTTGAATTCATTCAAAACATTTCGAATTTACTTGAATTTATTCAAAACATTTCGAATTTACTTGAATTTATTCAAAACATTTCGAATTTACTTGAATTTATTCAAAACAATTCGAATTTACTTGAATTTATTCAAAACATTTCGAATTTATTTGAATTTATTCAAAACATTTCGAATTTACTTGAATTTATTCAAAACATTTCGAATTTACTTGAATTTATTCAAAACATTTCGAATTTACTTGAATTTATTCAAATCAAGTTTTAATTATTTTAATTTATTCAAAAAACGACCTATACTGGTCACCAGTGCAGACTACGACACATACCACAACATACACACAACATCAGCTGTATAACACATAACATGTATTTGGACACAAACGAGGTTAAAAGTCAGAACGGTACTACCGATTGACACCATTTTTGAAAAATGACCTACATTTTGTCCCTAGAAGGTCCACTGAAAGTTTCATCAAAATATTTCAAAGCGTTCTTGAGATATGACATATACTCACTAACTACCTAACTAACTGACTAACAGACAGACAGACAGACAGACAGACAGACAGACATCCCGAAAACATACAGTAGCTTTCCGCTACTGAATAAATTAATCAGTAATATGCAATTCAAGCAAGCTTTTAAACATTTGAGGATTATTATTCGTCAACATTATTTTACCTTGATCATAAATAACTATGTTACAATATTACAAAATTTTTGTAAATATAAAATCGTTTTTAGGTTTGTAAGATGATTTCAGAAAAATGCAAAAGCAAAAACTTTGTTTGGTTGTGGTAAAGCGACATGCAAGGGTTGTTTGAGATTTGTGGATAGGCGGGAAGACTTGGGATTTCGTGAGTTGATCAGAAAACATAAAAATAAGCACTTGCTTAACTTTTGCTCATATTATGCTAAAATAAAAGGTATTTCTTTCGAATCGAAATAGTTTTCTAGCCCACCCCATCACTATTGAATTAATTGAATGTTGAATATTTCCCAGAAAATATTTAAACGATCAGTGTGATATTACTTAATGTATTTATTTGTGTTTCAGATAAAGAAAATACTGTCTAAGAGAGTTTAGTTTGGCTAAAGAAACTGAATATGAATGCGGAGATCGGGGTCTCCGGACCCTGGAGTTCGTTCTGTGGAAATTGCTCTGTTGTTTTGGAAAACACAGCAAATAAATCAGAAGTTATATATAAAGGTAGTCCTGATGAAGTAAAAATTATCGATGCAATAGCATATGTGTACGGAATTACAAGTGAAGAAATTTTATCGCTTTTGGAGAAAACATACTTAAATAAAACTGGGGAAGAAGTCCGTTATTTGCATCTGTCTACAAAATCAATATTTCTTTGTGAGTCTTGCAAGGAACTTCTGTCCTACAATTATGTTGCTCATAAGAGATTCGAAAACGCAAGTTCTCCTTCATCTGTGGCTCACGTCATAAATTCATCTCGTCGTAACCCAAAGGAAGTCGATATTGAAATCTGCTATCAAAATGAAGTTGAGCAGAACGAAGACTTGGATTTAGATTCAAACGATTCTACAGATAACGATGAAATTGAAACTGAAACTAATAACGTAGTGGAAATAGATCTTACTGGTGAAGATGAAAATGAAACTGCATTGCAAACAGTCAACAATGAAACAATTCGGAAAAATTTTATTTCCAAGCTAAATGCAAACGATTCCAAACTCTATCGGCAGTTGACAGTTAGACTGGAAAGACTTTCCGAAGCAGATTTTTCGAAACATTTTCAATCGTTTCGACAAAACCAAGCTTTGCCTGTCAAAAGGCTAAGGCGACCTCCGGGTAACTTTTCCTTATTTTTATTTAGAAATATGTGTTATATTCTGGGTAATGTATAGATTTTCTTGATTTTCTAGAAGTCTTATTTCTTGCCTGTATCCCCAGACCTCTAGAAATGTTTATTTAAATGAACTAATATTTACCAAATTTTAATTTTTAGCGAAACTGATGGAGGTTGAAAGTGAAGCGAGCAAAAATGGGAAGAAATGGGAATGTGGGAAGTGCTACAAAAGATTTATGACGAAAAGCTACTTGGAACAATTTCATTTGCCGAATTGCAAGAAAATGACTGTTACTCCAAAAGATGTTCCGAAAAGTATTCCGAAAGATGTTTCGAAAGATGTTCTGAAAGATGTTCCGAAAGAAGTTCCCAAAGATGTTCCGAAAGAAATTCCCAAAACTGCCCCGAAAGATATGCCGAAAATTACTCCGAAAAACATTTCTAAGGGTCGGTTGAACAGAAACAGAGTAAACACTCACATTGTAGTAGTGGATAAAGAAAAAGGGCATTATTATTGTGAGAAATGCGAAAAGCCACTTCTGTGTCACGAGACTGCTAGCCATAATAGAAAATTCCACCCACCTCCCTTAAAAAATTTTCAATGTGAGATTTGTGACAAACGATTTTCAAGCAATCGATACCTAAAACAACATCGTTTCATCCACTCTGCAGATTTCACACCTTTTATTTGTTCTCACTGTGGAAAATCCTTCGACACATATTACAAACTGGAAGGTCATCAAAGATTTCATTTAAGCGTTCATAAACACTTTTGTGACATCTGTTCTTACTCCAGTGTCACTAAAACGGCAATGACACGACACAAATTTACTCACGCGACAGAAAGACAGTTTGTTTGTGAGGAATGTGGAAAAGCCTTTAAGATGGAACAAACATTACAATGTCACTTGTTAAAACACAAAGATGCTGCAGAAGTGGAAAAGGGGCGAATTTTTGATTGTGACGAGTGTGGAATTGTCCTAAAGAATTCCGGGAGTGTGTACAAACACAAAGCGGAGTATCATCCAGCTGATCGGAAAAGAAAAATACACGAGTGCTCCATTTGTGGGAGATTACTTAAATGCACAGCAACTTTGAGAGAACACTTGAAACTACACAAAATCAAACCAGATTTCAAACCTCGTAAAAATAAAATCGTTTTAGACAAAGAAACCCCAGTAAATGATACTTCAGGCGGGGAAAGTGGAAAAGAGGAAATTATAGCAGAAACCAAGGAAGGCGTAAACGAACAACACGAAGAGGTTGTGGAAAATAGTGAAAATTACCAAGAAGAATATGTTGAGGTACAAAACGTAGATGCTAGAGATATTGAATTTGAAAGTGTAGATGTTGAATATGTTATAGTAGATGTAAGAAGCGAATGATGCAACAAAAATGCTTCTATTCAAGTTGCATAATAATTCATATATTTTCAATAAATTTCTTTGATTTTACAATATTGATCGAATTTTATCAAAAAACTTATAATATTTTGCAATAAACTGACAGGAAAAATGCGACCATACAAGTTATAAATATCCGATAACGAAACAAAAACTTTTGGAATAAAGTTACAAAACAAAACGTATTTATAATCTGATTGGAGTAAACACAAAATAATATGCATAAAATAGTTTAGCATTAATCTGGTCGTTTGGCAGGTGTTCGTTTTCATAATCGCTGTTCTCCATTTTGGCAGCCAGGACACACTGTTTGAAAAAGTTAAAAAGAGTTTGGCTGCAGGTAACATTATATGGATCTGTTTCCTGTATTTTGTTTGCAATTCTTTTAATGACCATTCGCAAAGCAGTCGTCTGCTCAAAGGAGTAAGATTTGCAGTAGTTGTAAACAAACAAATAGCGGCTCCCGTCTTCGTCCTCCATCGGACTGAAATCCACCTTCATTCGGAATCCCTCAAAAACTTCTCCGAACACAATAATATCGTTTTCCTCCCCGTCCTCCACATCTTCCTCGTCACTTTCGTCCTCCTCACTTCTGCTGTCCTCATCCGTGGTGAAGCTGCTACTGTACTCAAAGTCAAAGTCTTCACTGCCTTCAGTGTCTTCGAAAAAACATTCAGAATCGGCATCGGAGAAATCGGAGCAAGAAATACTGCTCATCTTTGTAAAATTATACAATAAATACCAATTATAACGTATTTACTACACAGTGTGTCATTAATATGCATAAAATAACCAAATAATTATAAACTGGATCGATTTACCTTAAATCTTATAAATAGGAAATATTAATAGTAGAAATCTCCACTAATCGTATTATACGAATAGTGTCGAATAGTATTCAGTTAGCAATGGAATTGATTCCAATTGTTTTGTGTGGACATTTTAAAAATAAATGCCATCTGCAGTATTTCCATCTAGTTCCGTATTTGAACTGTCTGACTTGCAAAAGTCTGCAGTCTGTTTGGTCTTTGTGTTGGGGCTCTGTTTTGCGTGTATAATAACACCATACCAATTATTAAGCAAAATAATTGCAATCCACCCAATCAGAATCATATCAGCAAGAAAGACATTAAATTTTATGATTCTGTTGTGCGGAATATAGAGAGCTACTTTTGGTGACATTTCATATACTCGTGTGTAACAGAAACAAAACACTCAACAAATTGTCTCGGATTTCACGCTTTGGTATTGTGAGATTGAACGGTGTACAGTACATGCATTTAAGTATTTTATAGAGCTGGAAGCATATGGAAGTTTCATAATGAACGCGATATAGGTACTCCACTGGAAATTAAGGATATGAATAAACCATTGCAATCAATGAATACAGAGAAGAAGCGAAAGCTTCATAAATTAATGGCTATCAAGTGACATATTCGTGAACGTTCTTTTTTTGTAGTAATGATGATGAAATTCTTTAATATTAGCCCTGTTTGTACGTAAACAAAATGACAGGATGAATAACCTTGTAATAATGAGGTTCATGAATGTAATGCTTGTAATTACCTTAAGAACGTTTGCAGACGAAGTCAAAGTTGAAAGAATTGTGACGCACATTCTTATGTCGTACTTAAAAAATAATTAAGACGGAAAGTGTTAAATAACTGATGTAGCAAAGTAACGGTGAAAAGATTGACATAGGAACACAGAAGCAATTAGTCAATTGACGTAGTCTTTTATTACTAATCCGTTCCTTGACCATGCTACATTTAGCACGAATTTTTTCAATGCAAGCTGCTTATAAGTTCTCAGGAAGACAAACGGACAGGCAAACTGGAAATTATCATAAAGTACCTTACCTAACTTCATAATGACGATTAGCACCACTAATTACATAAATTACATATGTGAGCTAATTCTTTTTGTTAATTTTGGTCACTGGAGGTGAAATACAGTTACAACGTTTCCAGTAATTATACATTTGTAGTACAAATGTATAAAAGTGCTCTCATCTAAACAACTCATTCGACTCATTGTCATTAATCTTTTGGAATTCATACAAAAACAACTTATAAATTGAGCCACCTTCTTTAAGTATTTTAACTGAGCACTACTAAAGATGGAGGGAATTAAGCCTGCACTTTTAAGCCTTATTTTTCTTCAAATTTTCATGATTCATTCCACTTATGCATTTCAAGAAGGTAGACTTTTTTAATAATATTTATACTACTACATGACCATTTCTGAAATAATTAGTAGAATTAAATTGTGTAATTTTATTGCTAAAATACACTAAATAACTTTTGAATATTTTTATCCCAGACACAAACAGAATAAGTGCACCGAATATCGATCTTGAAATTGGTGATCAAGTTACAAAAAGTGGAAACAAGTATCAAATGCTTTCTTCCGTAGTATTCAAAAGAGATTTACTCGATACAATTGTACCTCTTGGATTGCATAAACGGCGACCCTCTTCAATCACATTAGATAAGTATTAAATACAATTATATTATGTGTAATCGAAAATTAAACTTTCTTTGTAACTTTTTTGTGGCTAATGTTATTAAGTAGGAAAATTGGAATAATTGTGTGTGGCATATAAGATTATGTAAAGTGAACTATGGCAAACATGGAATGTAACAAAGTAGTGAAAAACTAGTAATAACTGTAGAATGGCTGTTGTCCCTTATTGTCCCCTAACACCAATGTTGTTAAAATGAGATTGACAATGTTTTCAGACATAATAGCAATAGGTGACAAAAATAAAATGATAAATGCCAATACCCAACATTATTTTCAATTTAAGTTAATTCCGAAGTTCTAAAATAGTTAGTCGATAACTGTAATGCAATAACAACATTAGTAAAGTATTGATTAGAACAATGAAATATTGATTAGTATATTTTATCAATGTAAATATTTGAAAACGGTCAAAGCTATCGATACAGTAATTGAAACTTCAATTAAAGAAGTGATTATTGCAACTTGCAACACATAGTAAATAGTAAAAGCAATAGAAAAGAAGAAAAGAAATTATACATGCTTATAAACGGTGAAAAATTGTCCTGGCTTTCCAGTAGCACATTTTCCAGCTTTCTAATGACATATTTCAAAGGTAAATTTATTTCAGTTTTTATTTTTTTTACAAGACCGACAGACGACGTAAAAAAAACTTACGCAAAACACAAGCAAAGTCAACACTCCACAGCTTTACCCGAAACATCCCTATAAAGTAGTTTCACTATTTAAGAATGGTAGATAATTTGGTAAAACGTTTTTATTGTAACGAGGGATCTCTGCTGTCATTGCTGGTTTTGGTAACATTTAGCAAGTAAAATAAAATGGTGCAATAAAAAATTGAGGTTTATTATTAAAAATTAGCAAATAACAATAAAATGTGAATAAAGCAAAAACTTCCTCGTTTCGGCTTTTCAATTGGCATTAAACCAATGAAAATTCATCTTTAGTTCCGCCATATTCGGAGCCTAATTCGCTGGCGTCAATGTTAGATAGAATGATCGGCTTCCAATCATCGTCTTCAAAGTAAAAGTGCACTTTGTCCAACAGCACATTAGTTAACACTGGTGAAAATATCTCCAGAGTTCCTTTGATATCTTTCGGGGCTGTAGAAAATCATTTTTATTTTAGATTAGTTTTAAACTCATCGTGAATGGAAATCGATATTTTATAAGTTGGTGATTTTAAATAGATTTTGCGACAAAAAATAATCAATACAAATATGAAAAATCACCGTTAAAGAAATATCCGACTTTCAATGCTCCGGGATAATTTGCCTGATATGCCCTAATGCATCCTGAGACAACCGACATACCTAAATGTGCAAAATGATTATTATTACCACAGCTTTTACTTTTGGTCAACTTTTCAATATTACAAGTTCTGAGCTCTACTGTAAAAGTCGGAAATAGCATCCATTGTAAATCCATTCAAATTAACAAGCAGCGTAAATTGTTGGCATTGTTTGGAGCTTTTGCGTATTTTGCGTTCCGCCTTTTCAAACACTTGCCAAATATATTTGTTCATTGTTGCCACTGCATCCCGGGGAAATTCGTGTCCAAGAATGTAGTCGGACATTTTCCATTTCGGGATATCCAATTCCAGAACTGAAAATTATTTTCAACAATTTTATAGGTAAAACCACAGGAAAATAAAACTATCCCCAAAAAGAAAAATGAAGTACCAGGGCAGCCATATTTATCCTTAGCGCTGATTCTGTAAGGAAATAATTGGAGCATATCGGCAGGAATTGGTGATTTTCCCAACTCTGTAATTCGGTTCACCCTTTTCCATTGTGCATTCTAGATGGAACACAGGGAAATTAATTTGATCGAAAATTGTTGATTAGTTTGCAAATTCGTATAATTTTTAATTACCCTTCTTAATAATTGCTCGGCAGGGAAAATGTCCCATTTCGCACCTAAAGATTGCCAAAACGTATTAAAATTTCGCGAAATTAAGAGTATTAGAATAATTTCATAATAATCGTAAACAAGTTCTTTTGAACAGCACTCACTCTGAAGCCATCCCAGCAAATAAGAATCCGTGTTTTCATAGTCATCATTTAAAAACCGTTCCACTTTCACTCTAAACTGTTTAATTAGTAATAAATAACACAATTTTGTATTATTTTTCTAAACAAATATATGTTTATTGCATTTCAAAAATAATGCATTTTAAAAGGAATGAGATTTATAATTTCTTATTGAAAATAGTGTGGTAAAATGTTAAACCTTTGCCAATGTTAATTTCTGTTGTTCTGTCAAAGAGTTTTGGGCCGGACGAATTGCTGATGTAGAATCAGTACCATTCACTTAAAGATAAATACATAATAAACGATCTCATTTTATATATATCAGCTATTAAAAACTGAAATTTTGCTTAAATCATGATTTAAAGCATGCCTTGTAGAAAGTTAAAGATTTTCTGCAAACAATAATTTTACAATTTATTGACAAAGAAACAATTTCTTACGGATTTCATCAATGGTAGCTGATTTTGCAATTGCAAACCAGCATGTTAACACTGTCACAACAAAGATGGCTTTCATTTTGATTACCCTTATTTTTTCAACTAAACTATACTAAAAGGAATTGTATTCTGTATGTATTCAAAGGAGTGATAATTGAAGAGTGATTGATGAAATGTTGTGAAAGGTCTTCTTATAGTATTACTGAAATGCGAAATGCCTAAATCTGGTTCTGCCATCTTTGACTGTGTTCGTCTCATCTCACCTCCATGATAAGATAAAATCTTCAAACTCTGTACTTATGTAGGTAATTAAAACTCTGCATCGCAATTTCTACAGTATTTTCCCAGCAATAATAATAATTATACTCGTTACAGTAATTAAATTTACTCGTTTATTCTGCGATTGCATGAGAAACAACGCAAATGAATTTCGAAGATATTCATTAAAGGATTTCTAGCATTTTTCTGTGTCAGAAACCTTTATAACAACTATACATCTTGAACATTTTCTTCGCATTTAATTGTATGCAAAATACTTGTTTTTTGATAATTACGATGCTTTTATAGGTCTGTGTGAAAGATTCTCCAGGTAAACGTAATTTTGCCAAAAGAAGTAAGGGTTTCTATAATTTAGTTAGGAAATTACGTAAGATGTAAGTATTTTATTATTGAAATCTGAAATAGTCCGAAATAAGTGATGAACGATGCATGAAGGAATAACCTTCACATTTACATACTTTAGATGTGATTTTTAAATTCTGAGAAATGTTCAAGCCCCAAAGCAGACTTATTTGAGGTAGCTTCCTTAAAATACAGATTTCCAGATTTCTACTTATAATATAAAGATAAAAGGAAATAAAGTACTTTATTCCTATAATTATTATTACTCCTGGTAAAATTGAAATGCTTGTTTGTCTATATAGAATATGAAAATTAAAACATTTGATATCTATTTAACAACCTTCATCACATTGCATTAAAAGGTTTCCTCAATTATATACTTGCAATTAAGGTAAGAAAGATACTCTTTTAAAGTATCAAATTTTTTATTCTTCAGTTTAGAGCTTGTCTACGGAACTCATGTTTCGGTTGACCAACGGAGCAGAACGATAACTATATTAGGGCTTAGACGTTTATTAAATGCAATTAAAGTAAAGTAAAGTCCAATAGTACCTCCTCTTACAATTCTTAATTCTTTACATAGTAAATAAATAATTCATAATTACAGAACATGGATGGCTTAATTATTTCTATTAAAATTGCAAATTAATTTAATAAGAATAATTATTGTATTTGGAAATTCTAGATTTTTATTATGGAAAAATCTGAAAAATTATTGGTTTTGACTAGCTCATTTTGAAGTGATATTATTCTCATTCAGCTTTACGACTACGACCTTGGATTCCGGTTTGTCCACTCAGCTTTGTTATTGTAGCACTGGTATATAGTAAGAAAACCCATGGCTTCGGACAAGATAAGATTTACATGGAACTAAGAAATACGATTGTGCACTCTGAAGTGCAGAACACAATACATTCTTCTTTCGTATCTCCTACGACGTAGTTTTGTCTATATAAAATTACCTGATTGAGTACTACACGAAATACTCAGAGCAAAACAGCTGAATGCAATAAACTTAAAAGTCAAAAGACTCACGTCTCCATTCTGCTATATATTCTTGTCGATAAATATTCAGCATGTATGTCAGTCCGATGACCACAAGACTATAAAATAAATGTTTTTGGTTTTCATTGCATTTTTCACATTTTAATAATTGATTAACACAATTGAAGAGTGTGGAAAATTATAAATAATTTTAGAGTTTCTGGAGTAAAGCAAAAAATGCGTTAATTCAATTTAAGCAATAAAGCTAATGCAGGATAATACATTTTAGTCTTATTCATATTTCATACTACCATTGGCAAAGTTTGTTTTCTTATTTCTAGAAGAGTTATTTCAAAAATTAATTAAACATTTGAAGAATATCGCACGGGTTCTCTGTCTAACAGGTAAAAGGTATCAGTAGTTATCTGACAGTGGCACACAAACTCAAGCAAATAAAAAAATTCGCATAAGGAAAATTGTGAAGCCATTAAAAATTGGAGTATTTATTGCTAATTCTTTGGGATGCATAGAGATCAATAGTTAATGGACACAATGGACAGATAATTGCTGCCCTTGTTGCAACTATTTTACTCAAGTTGGAAATCTGTCTCTGGGTCCGTGTAGCCGGCTAATATTGTAGTAATCTTCAGACTAGCCCAACACACCGAACACCGTCCTAAGATGATATCCAATTTCAAGAATTTAATTTTAACTAGTTTCCTATTTTAATAAAATTGTTCCACTTAGATTTAGAAGGAAGAATTCCAGATTCCAGTAGAATCTAGGAATATAAATATTTAGAAAAATGTTAAACTTGACACATTACCTGATTTTCGTACTTTTATTAGGAAATTCTTTAAATACAACTGCTGCAGAAGAAGAAAGCAAGAATTCTCAGTCTGGTTCAGGAGATAATTCGAATTCGGATTCAAAATGTAAGGGAACGGATCACAAGGATCACTGCCATCAAGAAAGTAAACCAAAGTCTACAGAATGTGCTCCATTTCCTTTTCCAGAATCCGAAGAAGGTCCATTTTTTCTGCCTGATCAACCAATTCGAAGTGATATTACAGAAGACAAACCTGGGATTCCTCTACTCTTAAAACTTAAAGTTACAATTGGAGATGGAACTTCTTGTTTACCAGTGAAGAACGCCAGTGTTCATATTTGGCATCCCGACGCTTTAGGCATTTACTCTGCCTATCTTGGTTATTACCCCTTGGGGCAGCCAGGTTAGCCATTGTGAATTTAGCATTATTAATTACATTTTAAAACCGTTTTTATTTTTAATTAAATACTATTTTTCTCAAACATTTAACATTAAAGAAATTAGGGAATTCAAAATATAATAAATGAGTTATTTAAACTGTTATCTAATTAAATGAATTTGTTATCTAATTTCAATACTATTAAAACTGTCATCCTGGAAAATTAAAGGGTAATCATTAAAACAATTAAGTTTTACTTGCCACCTTACATTTATTATTGGTTATGTCAATTATTTAAATATTTTTATGATAAGTAGCTATAAAAAAATTAATGGTAGCTTCACCAGTTCACTGAATAAATAAATAATAATATTTTTTAAATAACGATTTAAAATTAATATGTATTATTATAGGAAGTAAACCCATAACAGGAGCTCACTCCGAACCAACAGACACATCAAGTTTTTTACGGGGAATTCAGTACACTGATGAAAATGGGGAGGCAAACTTTAAAACGATTTATCCAGGGTGGTACCTTTTCCGTTCGTTGCATATGCACTTTAAAATATTTTCTGATGGCATTCCAAAGTTGACTGGAGAATTCTACTTCCCTGAAGATGTGACTGACAAAGTTGCCGTGATCGACCCTTATACTCAAAACAAAGACAGAAGAATTCTTAATAAAGATGACTGGCAATTCGAACATCATTTGGGACAAAGATCAATGCTGCAGCTTCAAGGAAGTCCTGAAAATGGTTTTCAAAGTACAGTTCCCATTGGCCTTATTCAGAAGCAAAGACGATAACTGGCAAATAACATTTAAAATTATTTACATACAAATAAAATTTTTTACATTTATATAATGCAATTGTCAACCGCATTTACTCCGAGTAATAAAATTACCCACTGTTTAAATAGGAAAATTACACAGTTGCAATTTCTATTGGACTTGAGATAGTAAATGAGCAAATTTTTCTTCATCTAATGCCTCTTCTTTCCCATTTTGAAACGAATAATATTCAGTTTTCATTTTGACATAATTCGGATAAGTAATCCCCTGCTCTTGAATGTCTTCCCATTGAAACTTTCCGACAGCAATAGTTTTAATTGATTTCTGGATCAATAATTTTAGTATTTTATTATAATTTAGATGTACATCATTAATGCTAATAACAAGATGTTCTGGATGAAGTTTATCAAGAATATTTGACATTATTTGGTAATCATAGTTTTGAAGAACAAGTGTATTCAACTTGTAACTTCCATTTCCAGTAATGTTAACTTGTGTCAAATGCATTCGATGCAAATTTCTCGGAATGTTATTAAAATTCAAGCCGATTCTTCCGTAGGTAGACTCTAATTTAAGGTCAACTAACAATGAACTCGTGACAAAAGATGACAGACAGGAGGATTCATTGTGCGTATCTTCTAAATGTAAATATTTCAAATTTGGTAAACAGAGAATTTCATCGGAACATTTTATGTCTGCAAATTTCAAACTGAGCCTCTGCAGATTTTTTGGTAACACTGCAAGATCAACTGACGAGGCCCCAAAAATAAGTTCTTTTATTTGCATTTGATTTTGTGTTAGAAAAGGCACTCCGAAGAGAACTAATTTTCTTACAGAGAATCGACAATTCTTCCAATTTAGTAATTTGATGTCGATGTCAGATAATCCAACGTAATCGATCGTTTTCAAGTGACTTAAATCCAAAATATAGTAGTTACCCGCAAGAACAAGTTTTGTTGTTTGGCGGAGGTCAATTAAATCATTCAAGAAGACTGGATCAAGGTCAACTTCTTCATTTTCCAAAGTAAATATTACGTTTCTTAATTCAATTTCCATAGGTTTCATTTTAGTTTCGTTTGTTAAATGTATAATGCATCCAATTAAACTAATACTGGATAAAAATCTTAAGCGATCGTTGGAAATTCTTAAATTCGCAGTAGTAGAACAGATAACAGTCAGCTTCGTTAGACTTGCAGGTAGCAACTCGCTAATGTCATTTTTTAAATTGTTCGGAATAATTATATTGTCCAATGTCAGTTCTTTCATAAATTGGCCAATATTGAAAATAGTGCAAAGCACAGGAATTGTCAGAGGAACATTTCCCTTCAATCTAAATGATGTAAACGGGATTTCCAGGGAATTTCCTCCAAAAACATCTATCAATTTTGTCACCGTCGACGCAGAAGGGCTTTTCCTTCTGGAATTCCTCAAACCAAAGCGGAATGAGTTTGATGACACAGTTTCTTCGTCCCTGAAGTCAAATGGCACCTCACAATTCTTTTTGAACAAAGGGTCACAGATGTATTTCCATTTTTTACACACAAGGCGACAAGTTTTTAGAAGAGATAGATCCATGCAACAAAACAGACGATGTAAGATCTGCAATTTAATCAAAATTAATACTTTATAATTAACATCGAAGAGATATCTACACGTAATGTTAAATTAACAGTTGTATTTACCACGTCATTAAAGAAGACTTGTTTTATTAATGCTAGACTGTCTTCTTTTGACTTTTCAATGTAACCACTCCATTTACTTTCATCAATTTGGATTGAGTTCCCTTCCATTTCACCGTCATCACCGTGCAGCTCCATTATGTAGATTACAGTAGTAAAAACCACAAATAATTTGGTTTATGAAATTTATAATGTAACAAAAATGGAATTAGGTAAGTTTTTCCTCTGTAAAAAGTAACAATGGGTTACACATGCAGTCCTTACGAGCTGAAGTGTTGCAAATAAATACGCTACTCTGACTTTTCAAACCACACGTTTATTAAAGCAAAATAAAAGCCATGGATGGTTGAATACAAGTTTTCAGTATAAATAGATACCACTGTGATGAAAGTAGTGAGTTTCAAGTATCATTGAAATTAGTGCCTGATGGAAGGCTAATTTGAAGATGTATGGCTTCTTTTAATATTCATTGCTTGTACAAGAATTCTCAATGCAAAACTAGCACATCTAATTGGCATAATGATAATATACTATATACCTACGTCATATTTTAATAGGATTAGCAAAAGAAACCATAATACTGTAACCGAAAACACTCAAGACATTAACGAAGTAACAAAAATGATTATAAGAAGTCCCAACCACTGTAAATTTCAATAATAATGTTTGACCATATATATGAAATGAAATACGCCATATGTAATACATAAATATATCAGGTCCATATATAATTTGTCTATTTTTATGCCGGTAAGATACAATCCCCTTACATTTTTATTCGTACGTGCTTTTTATTACTGCGACATCAAATTGTTT
This sequence comes from Yoshiicerus persimilis, assembly GCA_020352615.2. Lineage (NCBI taxonomy): Eukaryota > Metazoa > Arthropoda > Collembola > Entomobryomorpha > Tomoceridae > Yoshiicerus > Yoshiicerus persimilis. The sequence goes on along the minus strand of CM036944.2, from coordinate 3,153,117 downwards.
ATAATTACAACAGCATTTATATTTCTATAGCCAAATATTTACTATTTCTGAAGACCTGATAAAAGATAATATTTGATTACAGAATTTTTGTGATATTTTCAAAGAACAAAACCTTGGTTTGCAATTGGTCTACATGGATCACTTCAATAAGGAGAAAAAAAGACGCCCTGGCCAAGCAAAAAGAACTTTTAATATTCCTGAATGAAAATGATGAAACTAAAGCAATCGAAATATTTTCATATAAGACACTTACATCCTTTGTTCTGTTTTCAACCCACCAAATGTCAGTCATCTGTTCCAGTACCCGTTGATTCCACAATTTCATAATCCTGTGTTATTTGTGATGTGTGGTGAACGGTTTTGGAAAAGTGTTAAGGGTTAATAATTGAGTTTGCAGAAATCTAAAACTATTTTCCTTACATGTGTGAAAGTGCACTACGCATCCACGGCAAGTTTCCCTTCTTAACACCCATAGCATAGCTTATCCCTTTGGCAGATGTCCTGAAAGTTGTTGTGAAGTCAAGTACTTGACTTCTTTGATATGTAATTCCTAAACCTCCTAAGGCAATATCAGCTCTCTAATAGCAATGGAAATAAATGAGAAATAAAGCAAATCACATTTAAAATAGAATTTATAGGTACAAAAGGTGAAAATCTGAAAATGGAATTACATTTTCCATAATTTCCTGAACCATTCCGTTCCATTTGCCCGTAGCATTAGAATATTCCCCATAGTCCTTTACGTCGTAGATCGTCCAATTGAATCGAAGGTCTAACTGTATTAAGTTAATCAAATCAATGCAAAATCCCGAGTAGCAATCCTTTTCGTCACCACTTCCCTCTAAAAGTGCCATGCAACTCAAATTCTTGTACACGAAAGGGGGCTCCTGGAAATCAAAAACATTTTACGTGTTTCTGTGTTTTTACGAATTTACAATCTCAATCTAAAATAATTTTTGAGTGGAAAAGTAATTTACAACGACAGTGACGATTTTGTAAGTAGTAGCCGTAATATTACGGATATCATTTTCCATAGGCAGATAGTAAGTACCAAAAGTGACACCATTGCAAGCAAAAATGACTGCAATAATTGCCTTGATGTACATTTTTTTCTAGCGGTATATTTTAGGAAAGGAGTAATACTTTTTTCTGGTTTATCAAAAGCCAGGTAAGTTGTGTATTTAAAATTTAAGTAAATTTACGAAGAATTGTCCTATTAGTGTTAAGCGGTAAACTACCATAAATTAGATTGCAAACGATGTTTATTATCTCATATTTTACTTTTAAGTTTTACAATTCGCTACCACAAAAGAATTAAAAGTCCCACTTCTGAAAAATCTGTGATAATAGGTTATGACATGGCGTTTCAAATTCAATATAATAAAATTCTGAGTAACCTTCAAGGTTCTGCACTACTTTAAATTAAATACATATCCTTTGGTCATTCCATATAATCATTTCAAATACTTCATTACATTTTCAGCAATACTCAAGTGGCCACTCCATCTAAACCGAACTAAAATATTTTTATTGAAGTTAATGGATCCGCAGCATTTGTGTCAGCACAATATTTTGCGAAAAATAGGTTTATACCTTGGAAGGTGACACCATTCAGAGTCCGATACCACTAGCGCTCGGCTGACGCCGATTTTTTATTATTGAAGACAATTTTATTCACATGTGAATTTCAGGTTTTTTTTACTTTTATGTAAAGTACTTAAATGAATGGCATATTATACTAATAATTTGTATGTAAATAAAGGACTGTAATTTTCTAATTTTATGTATATCCATACAATTTTTATTGATAATTTGTAAAGAATAGTTATGTGTGATACATTTTATGGTATTTTAATACTTACAACAATATTTATTATTTAGAAACATCAAACAATTTGTTTTAAAAAATTGTTGACCTAGCTTTTTTGTAAGATATTACAGATATCCATTGAGTAAGTCAACGTCGACACGGCTATTTAATTCGGTGAGAAGTAGACACCCTGTTCGAAAAATTACTGATATTGAAAAATTATTCCTTTTAGATAATGCAATTTTCTAATTCATTTGCAATACCAATTTATTGCATTAGTTATTACAAACTTACATCCTTGGTTCTGTTTTCAACCCACCAAACGTCTGTCAAGAGTTCCAGGTAACGTTGATTAAATAGTTTCCTAGTTCTGAATACAATTATAAAAATGGTTAAAAGTTTTGCCAAATTGTAAATTAAGAATTAAAACTGTTTTCTTACGCATCAGTTAGACCACGCATCAGATTGTAGCTTAGTTTGTTATTAAACCCAATAGCGTAACTTCCTTTGGCGGATACCTTGTATGGTTCTCGTACTAAACCAATTACCTTACTTCTCTCAGTGGTGATCTTTAAAGCTCCTAAGGCAATATCTGCTCTCTACAGAAAATTGATAATGTTAAATCCATTCATAAAAAAGGAAAAAAAATTGCGGAAGAATGAAAACAATGTTTAATTTTGTGTTGCCCAGAAATTACATTTTCCAGAATTTCCTGAACCATTCCGCTCCATTGACCTGTAGCATTGGAATATTCACCATATTCCTTTACATCGTATATCGTCCAATTGAATCGAAGTTCTTCGCCCATTCGGTTAATTAAATCAATGCAAAATCCTGAATAGCAACTACTTTCGTTACCACTACCTTCTAATAGAGCCATGCAACTCAAATTCTTGAAAACGAAAGGGGGTTCCTGAGAAAAGAATTTCAGTGTTAAATAGCACGCAGTTGTGTTTTCAGTGATTGTACAAATTTTAAAATAATTTCTTTAAATTAAAAATGAATTACAATGACGGTGACGATTTTTAAAGTTGGAACTATACTACTATTACGGGTGCCATTGACCAGTGGCCTGACTGATGTACCAGTACTGGTGCCAAAAGTGATATCAATGAAATTGAAAACCGCAAAAATCAAGACGATGAACTGTAAATACATGTCTTAACGGTTTTAGACTTTTAGCCAAAATTCAAGTAGTCCCTAATACTTTTTTAACTAGAGTTTTTGTAAAGAGCAGTGGCTTTACTGTTTATTTGTGGAAAAGTGCAATTTACAGAGTTTGTAACTGCGACTGCTTAAGTCAATACTTAACTGTCAGTAAAACAATTTTACAAATGTTGATGCTTAGCTTATAAAAGGGCAACATTTTCATTACAAATGAAATTGCTGGATTTATTTAATAATACACACTTCAGTGTTCAATACATTCCTTTCCCAAAATATGTTCATATTACATGACTATTGAATTGTCATATTCAATGTACATTGTCACTACTTCCTCTTTAGTTTTCTGACTTTTTGTGCATATTTTCCATTTCCCATTTCATTTTTATTTTGATAGTAAAAATGGTAAATAATATTTTATTCATGTTTGAATAATGAACAACTATTTATATGTAAGTGCAAAAGGCTGAGGAAACGGTTAGCATTTTTAGAAGGCCATAAAATTTGAAGTGCTCTTTAATATTTATCTCCACCTGCGGCGGAAGTTAAAAATTAGGGTAAAGGGAGGAAGCCAATGAAGCCATACTTCTTTTGAGAAATATTAATGGTTTTTGTTGAATAAGTGAAGGTTGCAAAACCAATGTTAATGCCAAAGCCTATTAAATGTTAGCCTTTATTTCAGTTTTCACCCGTTTTGTGGACGATATTTTCAGACCTGTTATTATTGTTTTCCTCACGATAACTTTAGATGTTGACATTTGAAATCCTGTCAGAAATTACATATTAATATTATGTTTCGCTCAGTAAAAGTGCAGTGACTACAAATTGAAGGCGTTTCATTTCAAGGATAATTCCTTAAAAACATGGACAGCGAATGATTTAATATCTATGCAAATAAACCTGTGGCACACTGGTCATAACCAAGTATCGGAATGCGTACCTTTAATGGTAATCGTCAACCACAAATATCATTGTCAGCTATTTCAATTCAATTTTAAATTCACTATGTCATGCTATGTCAAATTCACATTTTATGGCCACGAAAGAATCTTTAAGGGCAAACTGCATGAATAATACACTGGACTTATGCAGACATATGTTTTAGGCAACATTAGAATATTAGTAGTCAAAATTTAGAAGCCAGAATTTAGAAGCGGACAGACAGACTGTTACAGTCAACCAAATAAATGAATGTTAATAATAGCTATACACTGTATACACTACGATTGCGAAAACTATTCGCTAATGATAGACTAGTAAAATATTAGAGGACACCTTTATAAGTACAATAATTTAGGTCTCAAAAGCTATTAGTGCTAATGTCACTTATATAGTAACTTTGTGACGAACCGTCGTTTATTTTATTTGCAATCGTGTTGGAGAACCTTTCAAAATTTAGGCTACTTACTACTATGCATCTGTAGGACATAAAGCATAAAGTAGGAATAATATTAAATTTATATTAAAATGGATTCAAAGATAGATTCAGAAAGATTTCTTCTGCTGCGACGAATTGTGAAGATTTGCAGTTTCTTCGGTTCTTTGCCTTTTTCTTGGAATGACAAAACTGGAAAGGTTGAGCAAATCCCAAAGACACGTTTCTTGTCAAAATTGAAATGGTCCCTTTTCCTCCTTCTTAATCACTTCTACGTTATGTATTTCTTCATCCGCGCAGTGGAACAAAAGCAAAATTTGAATAACAGTGGAATGGCCATGTGTTTGGCGATGTTCCTGGCAGCTTCATGCACAACTTGTTTTCTTTACCTTACCATTGTAAATTCGGCCGGCTGCACCCAAATGCTTAACAGTCTCATGGATTTCAGTCACCATTTTCAAAGTAAATTTTTAAAATTAGAAAGAATAATAATTATAGCTTTAATCTTAATGCCTTTTCAATTCGACCTCAGCAAAAATGCACAAACATTGCATTTATAATAATAATATTTTCACTTTTGTTTTAGAAAAATTTCTGGTACGTAAGTTTGAGAAAACGCAGATGGAAAAACTGTTAGAACTGTCTTTCTCGTGGATAATAATTTGGCCATTGCTCCTAGCTGGCGTTTTACAACTGAAGCCATCCTATCCTGTCACAATGACTTCACTTTTAAGGGAAAATGATCCTCGCTACAATATTTTGTGGCACTTCAATGGCTTCTGCTTTCTGTATTTCTTACTCGGAGTCACTTCCCACTTGTGGTTTCATTTTGTATTCCTCACGCTGTTTCTCATGGAACACAAACAAATTTCTTTGGAAATTACGTAAGCCATTAAAGCTTAATAGATTTAAAATGGCTTGTATTTAACTACCCATAAAAATAATCAGTTTTCCACAAACAAAATCGTCATTTTTCCATAAGAGTAATCAGTTTGCTATAAAAACATTATTTTACATTGCGAATTTTCACTCAGAGAAAGAATAATAATTTTCTCATAAATAAAATTCCTTTTTCCGAATATTAGGTTGGTTTTTCCTCATAATTAAATCTTGGTTAAGAAATTTGTATTAATCATGTGGAAAATTAAATCATGTTAATTCATGGCCCCCATTAATTAGACATAATTAGTATGATGATAAGCAAAAAGTATGGAGAAAAAGCAACATAATATGTGGAAAAGCAATTTTGCTTATAGGAAAACGGTTATTTTTTGGCAAATTGATTATTCTTTTTTATTTATGGCAAATTGATTACTCTTACGAAAAAATGACGATTTTTCCTTGTGGTTATTTTTACCGTGCAATAAATCGCCATTACGTTTTCTGGTTGCCTGTCCTTTACTTACGTTAGTCATTACCGACTATCCAACTAACTCAACATTGAAATTCAAACTGTATTGACTAAAATTCAAACTTTTTCCCAATTTTACTTTCAAAAAACTTCAAACATTTTCAAACATTTACTTTCACTACTGTATTACATCCATTTTACAATTAATTGGCTGGTTATTTACAAACTTTAGAAATAACTAATTTTATAAGCAATTTTACAACGTAAAAGTTTCATACAGTTTACTATTATTTCATTTACAGGGTAGGCAGAAGCAAAAGTAACGGAGTTGAAGCACTAAGAAAGTCAGAGAATATTTACAAAGTCCACATCGGCTTGTCAATTCTAGTTATGTTGGTAAATAAGCGCTGTTCTTGGTGTTTGCTGGCAGTTCAGTTTCTGTCAAAAAGGTTGGCGTACATGAGTATATTCTTGTGTATCCGAAAAAGCGAAGAGTTTGGTCGGCTTATGAGTTTTGCTTGGTTAATGAGTTTCTTCTACGTTAGCAATTTATGGGTAACAGTTTTGTGGATAACTTCGTCAGTTTATCACAGTTCAAGAAAATACATAAACTCCTGGAAATACTCTGAAAGAGATAGAAACATCTTCAAGCGGCTTCAGAAGTGCAGCAAAGAAAATAAAATAAAAATTGGCAACTACTCTTTCATTCAAAAGAAAAAAATTCTTTACTATTGCATATCTCTTAGCAAAGGAGTCACAGAATTGCTTCTCACATTCTGATTTATGTATTTCACAAGTAAGCAGTCATAATAGTGCTACAGATGGGAATTAGCATTAATGCACATTTTCTAAATATTGTTTGTAGTTTAAAATACTTCCTGCCATTTCATTCTATATAATATCTTTTGAGCAAAACAATAAATTATTTTAGTTACAGACTATTTAAGTTAAATTCATACAATAGTAAGAAATTGTTATAGGTAAGAAGAACATAATTTGATCCTATTTATTTTACACAGATTCATGTTAAAATATTTAAGCTATTTTTTATTATTTTCTGGTTTTCTTTCCAAAGTAGTACATAAACGTATTCTAAACTGTATTTTATGAATATAACTGTAAACACAATAAATATGAACATACTGATACGCACAATTAAAAAATCCTTGAATTGTGAATATCTGAAAAGCAATTTTCAATGATGATTTTAATAAAAATGGAATAGCTATTTCAGGTGCAGAAAGACCTGTCTAATATCGAATTATGCCATTCAGTTCTGTGTTACATTACATGTGACACTAAATTGCATTTCCCAATAAGTAAATAACTTCCGAAAACTTTTTCCACTGTCAAAACATAAATGTGGATTTGTTTCGGAAGTTAATATCACTGGTTGAAAAAGAAATGGCCATTGTGCTGAAAGTTTGGGGTTTGTGACTTGTAGAAATGCTGTGGGGGTCCATTATGGGGCATCATTGATCCAACGGAATTGTTGTTCCATAAATGATGAACACAGGGATTTATATTTTGCTGTGGACACGGTGTTGGTGCCATAACTGAAGGTTGCTGGATATTAGGGGGTACACCATTGAACGAATATGTTTGTAGTTGGGGAGCTTGGAATCTGGTCGGATTCGGATGGACAGTGTCCATATTATGATGTCCGTTTGCCATAGTATGCTGCATGGGAACCGTCATTCCAGGTGGAATTTGAAATTGAGGGAAATTGTTGTTGTTGACAGGGTTCATCATATTTTGAGTTCCCAATGGCTTAGTTGGGACTTCCTGCCCTACATTTTGGAGCCGCATTCTGTTGAAACATCTTTCGTACATTAGACGAAGTTCCCTGTGTATTGCAGGTGTGAAATTCGGTAATGCTGGGGGTTTTCGTTGATGAGGAGGATGATTTCCTCGTGAACCACATCTTCCGCAGTTATTAGTGCGCCCAATGTTGTGATTAATAGAACCTGTCATTATAATTTGCATTTTTAGGAAATTCGTAATTAGTTTTATACCGAAGAAAAGTAATTATTAGCATAAAACTGAAACTTACTACTGGGAGTTGAATTTGCAGTAAAAGATTGATTGATTCCAGGCAAATTCCCAATCATGTTTTCGTTGTACAATGTTCTTTCTGACGGTTGCCTCTGTCTAACTGTTCTGTGGTCTCTCCAGCTAGTAGAGTTAGCAGCTGAAGCAGGAACAATCGAATTTGGGATCCCATGATTTGAATTTGGGTTCCCTTGAAAATATCCAGGTATAGGCCTTTGAAATTGTGTAGACTGACTTTCTCCTGTCCCTGTCGCTGTGGAAGAACATGTCGCTAAGTAAGGCCTACATTCTACTGTGATTGACCTCGATTGTAAGTTTGGTATTTGAGGAACGTTGGCCATAAGATCTTTTAATGCAACCGCATGACGATTTTCCTGTGCTTCTGATTGTGAATTATTTCTATTTGAATTTGATGTGCATGTTGAAGTATTGCAAGAAATTCTCTTTTTCGGAACAGAAGAATTTCCAGATCCCTGTAATAAATTACCCGGTTGACTCCTCTGAAAATAAAGAAAAACATTATTTCGTAGTAAATTTAAAAAAAGTAGTAGTGAATGGATATCGCAGGAGGAATAATACCAGAGATGATTTCACTGGCACTTCCGATCTGTTATGTCCTAGATCTGGTCGATTATTGGTTTCTCCATTTCCGGAAGCATGCAGCTGTTGTGCATTTCTTAAATTGGAATTTATTTGTATATCCGAATTTCGAAAGTAGTCTTTAATTTTGTTCACAGGGTGCCGGATATGTTCCGGATTTGAAGTACTCAAATCGAGCGGTCTCGAATTTAAGTTCGGATCTTCGATTCCTCCAACCCTGCTTGAATTGATCTTTAATTGTTGACGATTTGAGCATTTTGAGTTTTCATTTTGTCCATTGACGGTGGCTGGCCTCTCTTGACCACTTACTTTTACGTTTCCAGAACTGGTAGAAGATTTAGAAAGTCGAATCACTGACAGCATTTTTTGTATTCGCCGTCTGCATGCTTCCTCCAGACAAAGGGTACTGTGTTCACAGAAATTTAGTATATCAATATACCTTGAATATTTAAACGATCGAACATAATAAGATAATAAGAAAAAAATAAATAATGTTAGGGCTGTTTCATACTTTTTCAATTGTGCTCCGACCGCCTTTTCGGATACCTGTACTTCGGCATCAACAGTGGCAGGCGAAAATTGCCCACTTCCGCTCATGTGGGATGGTACTGCTTGCATTTCATCATCCAGAATAAATTCTGTAGCGGATATTATATTATCCCGTACGGTATCACTGTTTGATTTCGCATTTTCAATGGATTGTGTTCCTCTACTGATCAGTTTTATTCTCGAAGACAATCGTTTTGAATGGATACTGTCTCTAAGCTTCGATGCCACTTGGGATACCGGTACCCAATTATTAAAAACACCGTCGATAGGTTGTAGAAGATCAAAAAAATTGGAATTTGCCTTGTTTGTAGTCTCCTTTAAGGGAAATTTCTCTTTCAATCTGTAGAATTATACACAATTTCACCATTATGTCAGCAATTTATCCGATAAAATTCATTCATTCATTCATTCATTCACTCAATAAAATGTTCTATTCCAAGCTCATACCCAAATTATATTCAATTCTTAACCCAAATTACATTATTTCAATGCAGAAATAACCAGATTAATGAATATGAGTATAATAAAGGAAATTAACGGGAATAATCGATATTCATCTTTAAGCATAGAAAATTCGATAAGATATTAGATTGATTAGATTACTAACCATGAAAACAAAAATAGAAAGTTTTGATGAAATCAAACCTTTTCGTTGGATGAAATTGGGCAGATTCGAGGAGAAAGGAATTTCCATCCACAAGCATTTTGCTTTTGTTTCTGTTTTTGTTTCTGCTTTCGGGATTATTGAAAATGTTTGCTGGAATTGGAAATATATCCACAGGTGGTAATGATTCGTAGCCTATTTCCACATCCCTTGTTGCCGGTGTAGTAATTGGATTATCTTTCGAAAGGCTGCTTTGGACTACCAATTGACCAGTACAGGGGGTCACAGGATCCAGTTGCCCAGTGAAGATTTCTTTATTACGTGATTCTGGGGTATGCTGAACCGAATCATATTGCGGGGACCCAACACTTTTCGGTGTAGAATGATCAACAAGATTTTCTGTAGCATTGAATTTTCCTGGAAACAAGTTGGGAACGTTCAAGTGAATTGTTTCATTTATAGGAGTCTGATCTCTGCATTTTGCTTTGACACTCAAGATTTCTGTTTGTTCATTTTCTGGCACTTGATTTTGGTTAGAAACTTCGGGAACTTCATTTATTGGTTCTGGTGTATCCACCGAAGGATGTCCCGCACCATTTGTCAAAGCTCCTTCATGATTGAGATAATGGAGAGTTAATGTATTGTTTTCACTTCGTTTTTCACGGAGTGTTGGTATTGTAACCGTTGAAATGGTCGCTTTTGTCGGTCGGGGAAGTCTGTTAGTAGGTGGGGGTCCAATGGATTCTTTGTTTATCGGCACTACTTCCGAATGGCTTTCAGTAGTAACTGCTTTATTCGGTGGTATGTCAATAGGAATATAAACACCAGTTGACTGGTGTTCTTCTGGTGTTCTGGTATTATCTGTAACGAAATTGCTTTGAACGGGAAAATCCGGTTGAATAGGATTTGTCAATGGTTGACTTTCAGGAACTGGCAAAGTGTCGTTGCAAGAATCGTTACTGAGTAGGTTGGAGTTGGAATTTGTGTTTTGTGAAGAATCATCAGTATTCAAAAGTCGTGACTGCTCAATGGTAATGGTATTTGTCATTTGTGCAGATGGTGCCGGTTTTTCTTTGACAAGCAGCAGCCTTCCTATGTAAGGTTTAGTGCAATAATTTATTGTTTTAGGTACACAGTTTCTACATACGTCAAAATAAACAGTCGGATTGATCACTGAAAATCGAAACGGAAAAGTTCCAAGAGAATTTTTAAATATTTCGAATCCCATGTGAAATCCTTTGGATTCGAGCATTTCCACGCAAACGGCAAATTCCGCACCACAGTCACAGGGCATTATACCTAGTTGTAAATTTTGAGTTTCCGTATATGGTTGTTTACAAAATTTTCTAGAAATATCTCTAGGCTGGGCAAAAATGTGGTAAACTTCGTCATGTGTATTCAATAAAATCTTTCTATACGATTTATTTTTTGCAATTTGTACCAAAAATTCAAGATTTTCGCTCAGGACTTTAGATTTGTTTTTTGATGCTGATTGTCTTTTTTCTTCAGTCTTGTTCCCAGTACTCACAACTGGATTTTCACTATTTTGTGATCGAAGTGTTTCACTTGCATTTGGTACTTCAGCGGTATATCCCTGTTTTTCAGATCGTCGAACTTTAATGCATTCCAAAAGGGTTGGTTTTGCTGGATAACTCTTTCCATTACTTTGAAGGGTGATTGAAACGTCCGGAGGTTCCAGCTCAACAGTTCTTTTATTCCGCTCTAATTGTTCTTTCCCAACCGGGCTGACATCAATCTCTGAGGGAATCATCACGCCAAATACTTCTCTGCTTCTTCCTTTCAATAACTTTGAATTTTCATCTGGCTTTTCCTGTTCCTCACTTTCCAATTCCAAATCTTGATCATCTTCAAAAAATTCTCCACCGCAGTAAAGGTTTTCCAATGCATCGTAATGTATCTCAGTTTCTGGACTATTAAGCGGCTTTCCATTATCTTCATACGGTCTCTCCTCATTATCCCCATTTTCAATAACGTCAGAATGGTCGGCAACTGCCATTTTATCTGAAAAATGTCAGAAAAATATTTTCAACATCAAAATCTAAGGTTAGTTAATTAAATGAGCAAAGTAAAACAGGTAAAACTATCGATTAGGCTCATACCTTTCAAAACTTTGTCTACAGCAGCAGTTTCTTCGTAATTTGAATAATCGTGATTCTCAGCACCAGAAACATCATTTTCGTCATTAATTTCTAAAAATAGATTAATTTACAAATTAATAATTTATTATTTTGAATTTTTCTTACCAGGAAGATAGAAAATCAAAAGTATTAATACTCACCCGTCCCGCATTGATTGGAGATATTCAACGAATTTCTTGGTTCAGGTGAGTTTATTTGACCAAGCGTTACTTCATTTGGATTTTCAACGGAAAACGTATTCTTTAAATTCAACAAGCAGTAGACAACATCTTCCACTTGTCTTTTCTGTATTAATTCATTAGTACGACTTCTCGTGTGGCGTGGACTCATGCAGATACTAGGCTTTTGGAAATAAGCATGGAAAGTTTTATCTTGTATTTCATCCTCGTCTAAGATTTTTTTCAGTTGACGAGGAAGGTAGTGTCGTTTAATCTTTCTTTTCGGAATAGCTTCTGCTAATGAGTAGGGTATTTTCTCCGTCTTGCGGGGCCGCCCTCTTTTTCTTTTCAGGGGAACGGGAGTCAGGTTCATTTCTTCAGAATTGTTTCCAACGCCTTTTTCATTAGTCGGGGTTTTGGAATTGAAACTCCGAGATAGTCGCTTCAGCTTTGCGATTTCATACTGCTTTCTAGATTTCGAAGTTTGTTTGTTCTTGGATTGTTTCTTTTGTTCTCTGTTTGCCTTATTGGAATTATTTTTAAATCGATATCTTCTTTCCTTGCTGTTATTAATTTTCTTGTTTTCCTTATTTGTAGTACTAGCATCCGGCGGGGAAAATTTATCCAGTACTGGCATTTCCAGATCATCACTGTTTTCATCGTAGATGTAAATGTCGCCTTCTGGCGGTACTAATTGTGCGGATTTTGATGTTTCCAGGAAATCAATTGTATTTTCGCCATTTTCCTCATTTGTGGAAGTACCACCAAATGGAGGGCTCTGATATTCGGCATCTGATGCTTCCACAAGGTCAGCTGCATATTCGTAATCGTTTTCCTCATCGGCACAAGTGTCAACATTCGATGGGCTGGGCTCGGGGGAAGATATGTCTTCAAAGAAGTAAGACATATTTTCATTGTTGCTTGCACCTTTTGCGCAAATATCATCATTTGGTGGGATACCTTTGGCATCGGGTGCTTCCTTAAAGTCGGCTATATTTTCATCTTCTGTGGAAGTATCTTTTGGTCTGTGCTCGGTTTCTGGTTTTTCCAGAAAAGCAGGTAAAAGTTCGTCGTTGTCTTCCATTTTGGAGCAAGTGTCGATATTTGGTGAACTATTATTGACTTTTGAAGCTTCCGAAAACTCAGCTGCATTCGTGTCGTCATTTCCCTCACTTGTTAAATTTCCGCCATCTTCCTGGCTTTGCTCAGATTCTGATGCTTCCGCACATTCGGATAAATTTTCGTCATTATCTTCCGCATCTGAGCAAATTTGGGCATTCCGAGGACTAATGAATTGCTCTGCTCCTGACGCTTCTCGAATAACTGCTAAATTTTTGTCATTTTCCCCATTTGTGAAATTTCGGTAATTTGGCTGGGTTTGCTCGGCTTCCGTTTTTTCCATAAATGCAGGTACATTTTCTTTGTTGATTTCGTCATTGGAGAGCCAAGTGCAGAAGTCACCATCGATATATGATATTTCTACAACATCAGGTGTATTTTTGTCATTGCTCTCTTCTAATCTGCAATTATTATGCTCACTATTGTCCTCATTGGAATGAGGTTCGGCATCTGAGGAGGTAAACTCATTTAATTGCGATGTTTCCAAATTGTTTCTCCCCTGCTGTTCGGCATTCAGGTTTGTTTCCAAAGAAGTTTTACATGACACCACAGTTCCAGGTATCATATTACTTAAATCTAGAATGTCATTTGCCAGACTAGTATTTACTTGGTCTCCTATTTTTGGCGAAACGTGTGGAACTTCCGAATATGCTGCTACCCCTGTGTTTTGAGAGAGTTCATAATCTGTGTCCATATAAGCCATTGCATCTTGAGATGAAATGACATTTCCCATGATTTTATTATTGATTTTAAAGCAGTCGGCATTTGTGCATGGTGGATCAGGACATTCCCGATTTATACATACCGTGTAGCCACACTTCCTAGAATTAATCGGGTTTATATGGTGCAGAAGTGCATCCGTTGCTCCTGTTGCAATAAATACGGGACCAAATAGCGATATTTGTGGTTGCTGCTGTTGGTTTTGGAACTCCATTTCTCTTTTCCGTTCACCTCCGCCTTTTTTCTCATCATTATTTATGGTATCAACCTTTTTAGACTGTTTCAAGGGAGAAAAAGTCTCAGGGTTCATCTGCATTTTTGTATACTCTTCAAATGATAACCTTTTTTCATTAGCATCTTCACCCCTTTCAGGAGGAAAAGGAGTCTCCGAGTTTCTATTTGTTTCTGGAACAAATTCTTTTGGTTTCTTCTGGATATATTTGTCAGTGTTTTCGGCGGTTGGTGTTGTCGCATTATTTTCAACAATCATATCGCTCGTTTGCCAAGGCGCAACATTAATACTAAGACCATCTTGCACAATATTCTGTAGCTGATCTGGACTGCTTACTAGAAACACAACATTTGGACTTCTCGCCAACAACGCACCCTCCAGTGCTGACACTGGAATAACCCATAAGTTAGGATTAGTTTGAGGAGCGAAACTGTTTTGATCCATCATATTTTCTTTCAAATCATCGTTATTTTCTGAAGAACCAATTCCGGGCGCTGCAGTGACTTCTTCCGTATTTCTTTCATCCGAATTTTGGTTCCCTTCACCTTGGTTTTCCTCTGACCTCTGACCTTCCTCATCTGGAATTACTAACCCAGGGGCAATTTCTTCGCTAATATTTCCACCATCTTGCAATTCGCTACAATTTGCATCATATTGAACTGTGCCAATACTTTCATCATATTGAACTTCGCTAATATTTCCACCATCTTGAATTTCGACAAAATTTCTACCGTCTTGAATATCGTGGATGTTTTCCTTGCTTCCCATATAATTCCGTATTTCATCTTTAAAGGCAACTTTCTTTACAAAGTAGTCAGGGTGAAACTGAGGACTGGTCATAACAGTTACATTCACAAGATCACCAGGTGAAATTGGACATGGTTCGTAACCATGATCTATCATTTTGTTAAAGGATGTCTCATCTATTTCCCCAAGATTGGGGATTATGACCGTAGGGTTTGAAGTTTCGCCCTGTACGGCTAATATCATCTTTGAAATACCATTTTCACTCGATGAAATAGTAGTTTTGCTTGACGAAGCAGCATTTTCACTTGATGGAATTGGCGTGTCTTTTGGTTCTCCTGCATCACTTTCGTGAAGTGAAACTCTTGGATAATTACTATTATTTACGTCCTCTGTCTTTTCAGTGTAATTCCCAATGGTGTCTCTGGAAATCTTCAAAAGGTTTGGAAATTCATTAATTTGCTCCACTTCAATAATTTCCGAAGAATTATAATTGGTTTCGCAATTTTCAAGATTACACTCAGAATCCTGGTAGTTTTCTTCCAGAATATCTCCATTATTTTCTGGACTTTCATATCCATGATCTAGCATAATAGGGTTTTTATCAGAAACATCGCAAGAAATTTCTTGGGTTAGATTGTAAACCCCAGATTCCATGGTATGAACTTCAAAATGGTTTATTGCAGTAGACTGTTGATTTGCTCCATTTTCTTGCAAATTATTTTCATTATTTTCAGATCCATAATCTGAAATGCTAGAGTTGTCTTCAAAATTCGGATCAACACAAGAAATTTCCTTATTCCGGTTAGCATTTTCGGATTCCATACCATGAACCCTAGGAATTTCATGTTCTACATTTTGGATTCCAAGAATTTTATACTCAGTTGAATTTTCAAGACTGCCTTCAGGGTCATTGCAATTTTCTTCCATAATTTCTTCATCTTCATTACTTTCAGGACTTTTACAGCTTGAGATTGAATTGTTTTTGACAAAATTCGAATTATTGCAAGTTTCCTCATTTATAGTGGAATTCTCATACTCCAGAGCATTAGCGCCGGAATTCTCACAATTAGTTGCTTTTTCATAATTGATATCAGAATCATGGCCATTTTCCTCCTCATTATCTTCAGAACTTCCACTGTTATGATCTGTATTGATATTTTTTCTTTGTAAATCCAGAGCCCTAAAGAAAATTTCTTCGTATGAACCTCCTTTCTTATTTTCCATGGCCAGATTTGTTCCA
Organism: Yoshiicerus persimilis; assembly: GCA_020352615.2. NCBI lineage: Eukaryota > Metazoa > Arthropoda > Collembola > Entomobryomorpha > Tomoceridae > Yoshiicerus > Yoshiicerus persimilis. The sequence goes on along the minus strand of CM036944.2, from coordinate 3,137,237 downwards.
GAATCATGATAATTTCTTTCCATAACACCCTTAGTTAATCCACAATTTCCAGGGCTTTCAAACTCCTGAATTAAAATTGTAGGGTTTTCCTCCGAAATCGGATTGCTGGAAGAAATTTTCTTATTCCGTTGGAAATTTTCAGTTTTCATGCCTTGGCCGCCGAGATTTCCTGAAATATCTTTGGAAACTGCGGTGTCCAACTCCATTATTCCACTTTCAGATTCAGGTGATCCGTTTTGCTCATCTTGTTGCAGTTTTTTAATAACAGTTTCTGCTTTTAATTTCGCTTGGCGGTTGACTGTGTTCGTATTCCTGGTCTTCAAGAGCTCTCCCTCTTTGGACATTTTAATTTTGAATTTCGGAGGGAGTGAGTCCTCAAAATTTGGATCTTCAAGAAAATCATCCCTTTCCCTTATATTTCTCTTTTTTCCTTTCCTGTTGGAATTCTCTGTCTTTTCAAAATCTGTTGAACCTTGGAGACTTTTCTGTAGTTGAATTAATTCCGCCACTGAATTTCCATTTACTGTTTCTTTTCTTTTGAGGATTTTCTCCATAGGTTTAGTTTTCCCTTTGTTGATTTTTGGGGCGTAGGGAGAAGTAGTTGCATTTTCCATGTTTGTTTTCTTGCGGGCAACAAAGTTTTGACATCTTGGAATGGTTTGGGAAAACACTGGCGGAGGATAATCGTCAATCCGGTGGCTGATTTCTTTGTTTGCTTTAGTATTGCCTCTGACACCCAAATCTTTGGTTTTCGGATCCCGTTTGCTGGTTTCAGTGTTTGGTTTCCTTTTCTGCTGCTCATGTTCTGCACCTTTCTGTTTTTCTTTTATTGGTTCAGGGTCCTTCAACTGAAATTCATTGTTACAAGGCAACAATTCATAAACGTCTTCAGAGATTTTCCTAAGTGTTGTTTTCAGCGAAGGAGTTTTCAATTCAACAGGGAGTTTTTCTTTTAATTCCTTACCAGTGGTCGTATCTTTCATTTGTTCTTCGATTTGCAGTTGGCTGGTGCTGCTGACGTTTCTCAAGTTATATTTTTCCGATTTTTGAATCTTTGTGTCACCTATTTTACAATTGCTGATGATTTCATTGAAGGAGACTCCTTTCTTTTTCAGTGGTTTATCTGCAACAGGTTCATCGACAACCGTTTTCTGCTTCTTATTGGAATTGTCCGCTTTTGAAAGCGACTTACTACAGCAAGGAATTTGCTGGTCATTTTTAGTTTGCGACGAAACAACCTTATTGCTTCGTGATCTTTCTTTTACTTTATGATCACTATATCGCTTCTCAGTATTTATTTTTGGAATTTTAAAGTCGCGAAGTGCATTAGATGGATTTTGAAGTTTTGCAAGAGTTTCTTTCAACACCTTGGCTGATTCTTTGCCTCTCCAAATCTTGAGGTTCTTCGTGTGGTCAAAATTAATTCTTTCCGGGGATCCATACACCACAACTTTAATTATTTCAACTTCCGGTGACTCTTCACGCGATCTTAATTTTTTCCCTGTGGAATATACAGTGGGTAAATCTCGGGGAGTTTCAGGAATACTCGGCGCTTTGTGTTTCCGTAAATTACCCGGTGGTAGTTGTGAATCCCGCCGAACATCCTTTTTTTCGGGGTTTGGTAAACATTTCAACTTTGTGGATTTTTTCCCGTAAAGATCTGCAAGACGGACAGAACACGCCATAGTTTCATGGAGGTTTCTGGAATCAAAACCTTGTTTCTTCATTTCGCCGCAGTTCTCCTGCCGAGGTCTTTTCGGTTCAGTACCGGAATTCTTAAGAGGAGACTTTAATACAGCAGCGGCAGTGTCCATTTCAGGTTTTCTTTTCCTGGGATTATTATCATTGCTACCGAGTTGTCCTTTTGTTTTAGTAGGGAGAATTACATCAGGGGCAAAAAGTTTCGGTAGCGTTTCCTCGGGTATTTCTCGGGGCTTAACACGCTTTCTATTGGTGGCATTAGTTGTTGTAGGACTAGGATATGTGGTAACTGCATTTGGGGATTCCTTTGGAACTTCTAGGGTACTCGGAGAATTTTTGGCGTCTGTAGACCTTAACGCAGGAGCCATACTATCGACATCAGTTATTCTTCTGTTCTCCATCCAAACTGTAATTCCTAAAATGATTCTGTAAAAATTGGGATGACATTCAACACGTCAACTACTAATGATTTCCCTGATTTTCCATTCATTACTTTTACTGTGACTGATGCATGAGACTGAATATTTTATACGCATCGTAGTTTGAAACAATGACCAGTCTAATGGCATTTTCAAAAATTATTCAGTGAATAATCCCATTTACATGTTTCAACAGAGTTTTGCATAAAGCATACCAAGTAGTGCATTTAATCGAGTTCAATATCTTCAGTTTTATTTATGCTCTTGAAATTGGGTTTATTGAATTTCTAATTCTTCTGTCCTATTATATTCTTACCGAACAACCGAACGAACATGCCAAAAATACTTCCAAATGTTTACATCTGGTAAAAATCTGATTTTTTAAACAGGGGACACAATTATTGAGCCAATAACTTGGGGCTCGTACAATACAAAATAAACTGCCGACTACGATGTACACTGTTGCAAAGTTTGTAATAAAAAGTTCCATTTTGCAAAATAGTTGTTATATAAAACGCACATTCTTAGATTTCAGTGATAGTGACAATTTGGAAAAACGGCCATGAGAAATATCAAGCAAAATATTTACAAAAGTAGTCAATCGATTGCATTTTGGTAATATTGTTTAACATACATACAGGGACTAACAAATAAAAAGGTTATAAGCTCAGTGCATGCTGTTCAATGCTGACGGAACATTTCTTGAGCGAAACAATGAATTACAGTTTGCATTTCTAGACTTTTGGAAAAGTTATGAAAACATTATAAATGAAGAAACATATTGAACCGGTTTGTAAATCGTGAGTTGCCAGTTATTATTCTTCTTATTCAAATCACAAGAGAAACCATGAGAAAGTAGTCTCTCGCAACAATATTATCCTGACTATTAGGTTATTTTCTCTGGTATTTAAAAAAATTGCATGAGATTTCTCATTTGTTACAACAAACTGTAAATCATGATTCCTAAAGAATTGGATGCTCGCTATTCGCTTTAATAGTTCTCAGGATTTCGTAATTAATTAAAGAGCTTTGACAACTGCTAACGGAGATTCTATTGTATTTTAAGATTACTGTCAATTGTTTTTAATGCTTTCGGTAAGCTATAAAACCTAAACTTAGCTACCCCAAGAGTAATTTTTCTTTAGTTCGCAATTTTTTCCCATTGTATAAGAATTGGAGATTAACTATTTTAGGAGATTATTTACGTCTATTGAAAATTATCATTATTGGGGCATTCTAAAACTAGTGTCGAGTTTTCGGTACACTTACTTTTTACACGGGAATAAATGCAACCTAAAATAATACAGAATGCTTTTACAAGTGATGAAACATATGCTGATGTTTGTTAATGTAAATCGTTCCATGATACGAGCTGTATATTTTGTACGAACTGTTCAAAAGTCTTAAAGAAAATATCTAGAACACGCTCAACATTCGAACTAGCTAAAAATGCATTATTTCTGCAGTAGTTTCTCCAAGATGATTTCATTTGGTGTACTATGGCTAAACTTCAATGAATGAAACCCATCTATTATGCATAACAATAAGGAACAGTGGATATTACCTTTTGAAGTAATGTAATGTTAATGTTCTCAGGATGATACACAACACTCCAAATAGGAAGGCCCTGCCCTTCTGTCCTACATCGCTTCTGCCAAAGAAATCTGAAAACAAAAAGCATACACAATATGAATACTTAAACAAAAAACTATCACTATTAATTATTTTACTTGAGATTTAAAATCACTAATTAATGAATTTTTATTTTCTTAATATATATTTGAAATTAGGAAACCTTTGCAAAGGGAATCAGAGTAGGAGACAGATAGAATGATAAAGCACGTTCACTTCACACACCACAGTGAGAATAGAGAAAGGCAAAGTGATCTGGAGACTGGATCGGATAACCTTTAGGACCGAAGAGAAATTGAACAGTGAGAAAGGGCGAAAAGGATTTGACTCTTCTTGGAAGAAATTGAGACTCAGAGAAGGAATGATTTTAATGTTTATTTGGTGGGAGGGCAGAGAAAGAGAATGGCAATAATGCTATTGGTCTGCTCAGTTTCATACAAAGTGTATCTGAAATCTCTCCATGGGGGTTGGAGGAAACTCCAGGCAGGGCAATGCCTAACCAAGCGACTCAGTGGAGTGTTTGCATCTTGTGTTGCGGTCAGACATGAAAACATCTACACAATGTACATCAAAAGAGTCAACTGCTTCCTGCAGTCTACCTTAGGTGACTTTTGTCTCCATGTCTCTCTCCTTTCCATTTATCTCTCTATTGCTTAAGGCCAGGGTGCAGCATGAAAAAATACAAGTGTTTTCCTACTCCAATTCAACGGCGATATTTCCTGTAAATGTAGAATATTCTGGACCTTTGAGTATGGATAAGGTCATTTAAGTATCCAAGAGGACCCCATGATCGAGATTTCGTACGATTTTGAAATCCAAATGGCAAAATTTTAACCTTGAGGAAAAAAACTGAAAATCTTTTTTTAAGTCAAGTTTAAAATTTATTGTGACGGAACTAAAAGGAATTTTACCAAAATGACGATGATATTGTCATTCTGTATATTGTAAGGATTTTGTAAAATTATGAACCTTCTTTTTTGAGATTCCTTTCTTTTTATCAAAAAGGTTGAATTCGTAAATGGGAAAACAAAATAATACCAAAGTACATGGGCAACTACGCAATCCAATCCAATATCCCACTGTGCATTGAGAAGTGTACTCGATGGTTGACACTAGCTCATTGATGTGGGCGACTATACTTAGCTCATACAAAATACACCGAAGATATTGCCGTGATGCACCCTGGCCTTAAAAATAAAGATACCGTAATTTCTCACAAAATTCAGAGCAGCTTATAACTAATGACTGCTGCGATTTATATTATTATTACTAATGCTAACACAGATTCTGACAAGAAAGACTCTGACGAAGATTAGGTTGAAATAAAATTGTTAGCATGCAGCGCGACTGTATGTTAACACAGATTTCTGATAGATAAGACTCTGACAAAGTTAGAATAAAATAAAATGTTATGTAGTGCGGACCCAGTGCTAGTGATAACGATGCCAATGATATTGGTTTCTTTCCTACAAATAGGACATCATCATTACGGTTGAAAATGCTGGACCCATTGAAAAGATTTTCTCCTTCTTCTTATTACTATGCTGCCTTCTTCTTATTACTATGCTGCATGCAGCACAGAGCACGGCTACCGAAAAACCTGTTAGCAGAGTCATGCATGTACAGAGAATAAGTGTTGCTGGCGAAACACAGAACGTACAGTCACGGTTTATTAACGTTGAACTACTCGGGCAACACTTTATGTAAACACAGTTGTAAAATATGACAGTATAAATGGGAGAACTTGCAAGTCCCCTAATAACCATGCAGTCAATAACTGTGTGGAGTTGGTCACGGAAAATTAAGAGTTTTCTCAGTCAGGCATTATCTAGGTCTTAGTTTTACCCTTAAATTATGTTAAGCAATACAGTGTACATAGTTATACCAACTTGTTCGGAAAGGGATTCAAATACGCAGTATTTTAATGGTAAAGCTCATAAGTGTTATTATAACTAATGCACCAAGGAATTATCTCAATCGGTTATGGACTGTCCTGGAGTTACTTTGAAGGATTGAAGGAAAAGCAGGCCAACAGTCATGCATTTTTTATAAAGCAGTAGTTCACGTATTAAATGGAGTGGGCAGCGATTTGTAATGTATCAATGCTTATGGCTGGACAGTCAAGGCAAATAAAATCCGTGGTTACTCATCATCTGTCTCTGCAGCGGTCTCCATGCAGGAGATATCGCTAACAGTTCGAGATCTGGTTTCATCCTGGCCTAAGATATTTGATTTCCTAAAGTAGTTGGGAAGCATCAGCAAAAATTAATTGACGACGACCGTAGTAATAGCGATTCCAATAATACTTTTGCAAAATGATACTTGTTTTGGCTTTTACTCTTTAATATCATAGATACTAAGTCGCTACACAAGTAAATCCATTTCATTTTTATTCTAAACCAAATAAATATGATATTGAACTATAATTAGGTAGATATGCTGATACAGAGTCTTGAGATACATTTTCGTTATTGATTTGTAATTTTTATTTTCTCAGAAGTACAAATCTTGCGGAAAGCCTTTGGGTCATGTGCTTTATTAAAATACATAATTGATACCTCGAAATGAAAAATTTTACAAGAAACGAGACGGTGTTAAGCGAGAAAGATTATTATTGGGGCGACGTAGAAAGAGCGTTTCCCCTCTCGACACGGTTAATTAATTAGCATTGCATAGATATGTCCTTATACTCTGAACTGCTACTGTACTTCCACTTGTTGCTTTTCCCATAGAGCAAGTCCCCCTTCAGTGCCAAAACGTTATAGAGTCGATTTTGTTATCAGTGGAACGAATCGAAAGAGTGATATGCGTCATGAGTCATGGCAAATGAGACAAACACTCTATCACTAGTAATAATAACTAGCTTAGTGTTATTACATGGGAAATATTAAATAATATTATCCTTGAAATTGGTAACATATTGTAAGAAATTGTAAAATTATTACATATGAAAAAACATCGCCAAGCCGTAACATAAAGCGAGCCAGAGGATAAAATTATTTGTTTCATTTATAATTTGATAATCTTAAATTAATACTCTTCTCAGAGCAATGGAAAACATAATTCTTCATGGAAACTCGAAAATATTAAATTTTGCCATGGCAACACAAAATGGATCAAAATTTTAAAAAAAATTGAAATGTATTAAATTTTGCCATGGTAACTGAAAGCTATAAGTAGAAGCAACCAAAAAATCATTTGGCGCTTCCCACAAGAAGAAACACTCAAAAAGTTAGCTTACCGCTTCATAACGTGGGAAACACCCAAAAAGTTAGCTTACCGCTTCATAAAGTGGGAAACACCCAAAAAGTTAGCTTACCGCTTCATATGACAAAAGACACCCAAAAAGTGTGTATACCGCTTCCCAAAAGTGGACACACCCAAAAATTATATTTTGCACCTAAAGACCCTATTTGACTGTCTTATTCAATATAAAGTGGAAGCGGTGTAAAATATTTTTTACTATCCCGCTAACAAACTACTAGAAGCGGTGTAAGATATTTTTGTACCCCAAACCCCCTTTTCATATCTTATTGTTTATAAAGTGAGCGCGCGTTATCTCCGAAAGGGGTGGGGTGACCACGCCCATTTTAAATAGGGTTCCTAACTAGGTCGAGATGAGTCCAAATCCGAGGTTTTATCCAAATCGGTCAATGCCTTCAAGAGTTATCGTGTTCACATACATACATACGTACATACGGACAGACAACACGGTTCCATAAGTGAGCCTCTGGCTCGCTAAAAATGACAGTAGAAATGATAAAACTAAAGTTCTGAATGTGAACCTGCTGAAAGTTATATAATAAAACACGAATTGCCATTACTAAATAAAAGTTGTTTTGTTATCAATATTAGGGTGCTCCTTGTGTGGGAAGCTGTATAAAAGCAGTTTGGCACTGCTGTACAAAAATAATGTACATTAGAGTCTGTCATTGATACTTTTGTTGACGTACGCAATTACATAAGATATAAACACGACTGCGATGCAAGAAATACGAATTAAGTGTTTACGAAATGGGTAGAGAATGATTCAGAGAGTGTCAAGTTACTTCTCATTAAATAATAGTGTCATTTATATAAACATCATTTTTACCGATATTGTTTGTGTTCTTTATGGTAATATGATTCCAGCTGTACTCTTCAAAGTTCAAAGTTCAGCTTATTTTAGTGCAGAGACATCGGTACTGTACAAATGCTTTGTTTTGTCTTTGGTCTCAGAAACAATATGTTTTACGATTTCCAACTTGGCGATTTGCAGAATTATTTTACTTTTGGTGACTATAATGGGCAATTTCTTGCAATATTCGATATATTTCTTGAATCAAATAAATCATCCTGTGGAGATGCAAGATTAAAAAATTTAAACATTCACCTTTTCTTAATCTTAATCTAAATAAACCATTGCAAAACGCATATACTACGATACCGAAAGCAAAACATTGAAAAACATTTTGACGCCAGTAGTCGCAAGTAATGCATTTTGCTTAACTATCGAAGTTTTTTAATCTTTTTCAGGAGGTCATATGTCAAAAATGATTCACATTTGAAAGAGAACCTATATTTAGTCCCAACACACTGAAAGTTTCAACAAAAAATATCAAAGCAAAGTTATGAACACACAATAACTGACTTAGAGACGGACAGACAGAATCGCGATTGCATACAGTAGCTTCCTCTACTGAATAATAAATAACTCTGAATTTTCTCTCCGTGATATTTTATGAGGTTTGTATTTTATGGTACTTTTGCCAGTTTTCTGTTTCTTGGTAATGTACAGCTTCCATAGAAGAATATCTGCGTTGTTAGTTATTAGTGGTTGTTATTAGTATTCTCCAGGAAATCTCAACAAGTACTTTATTGCAGGACTGTAATATAGAAGAATGCATATCTTTGGCTTTTGAGCAAGTTCCTGTCTATGGTAATGATATTAAGGAGGAATGGGAATATTGAATATTGAAAGTGAAGTTGGAGTACTAATGAATGTAAAAGTAACATCCACCTGTTCCTCCTTTGCCCCATGATATCTTGGTAAGAGGTTGCTGTTTAATAATTGGATGAACGTGATATTTATACAGCGTTGTGAGTGGTAGCTGTGAGTTTGCACGTGAAAGATACTTTAAAAAGGCTGTTTGGTGTTCTTTGGTGTTCTTTCATGTCTCGGTTGATGTTGAATAACACGAGTAGCTATTATTGCTAATTTCCCGACATCACTTGAGTCAGATAATCGAATTGATGTAGGCCGAGCAGTGAACCAAAGAAAACACAAAATTAGTTTATGCTTTTCAATTAGGGAGGCTTTCAACCAAGTGGTTTATACAAGACTTCCCTGTGACTAATTAGGATGAGCAGAACAGCACATTTCCGATTTTCCACATCACTAACCAATAAGCAGTCTATATATAAAACGATTCTACTCAAGAAAAATAAGACGGAAAATCTGTAGATGAATAACAGTCATCACAAGACTTCACATTTTATCATTTTAGTAATGTACTTCTGTGTGGGCCGCTTCCGTGCTTAGTTAAGACTCTATTATCTGAAAATCCGAAGAAAATCCAAAGATGTTCAGCGGAGAGGTGGATCTCAGTTTGATTCTGTCTCTATATGTTTTGAATTCAACATATTTTGCAAGAAAAGTACAAAATAGTAATAGGTACCTCGAAACGAACCAAGATATTGAAAGAGATTCTGCTAACTATCTTCTATTGTGAGTCGTTGGCAAAGCAGCTAAGTACGTAAAAGACTTAGAAGGCGTACTTGACTCTGTTTACTCTTTCATCACATCCTCTCAATTACAATACCAAAAAGATGGAAAGATCAATGCAAAAAGACTCCTTTTCCAAATACATCACTCAAATACTGTGATACATATTTCTTATTATGTTGCTCCTATTTCACCTGACAGAAAACATTATTAGTTCTCGAAATATCCAATTAAAAATATAGATTTTTCATGACCTGGGAAATAAATTCGGTCAATACAGTTTGCATACACTTTGGCATTGAATTTTCAATATGTACATCTATGGTAATTAATTTATCCTCACCGAATGGATTCCGAATTTGATTATGCACTTTACATACGTACGGCTATTGCAGAAACCATCCTCACTATATTTTCGTCTGGAACTTTCCATTTTCATGTATTACATTTCCAAATTCTTGTATGGCTGCAAAAGTCTATTGAAGGTACTTATTTTTATACTCACTGTGCGTAGCAACTAATGAAATCATTTCTGCGATTCCCCATTCCCCATATTTTATCTTATTTCTAAAGACTAATGTTTCTGTAGGATATTTTATTCTGGTCGTACATTTTTTGTTTAATAAACTAAAGATTCTTTTGTTTCAATAATATTTTGTATAAGTAGAGTGCATTTTATTACAATAAGTAAAACGTACCTCTGTCTTTTCATTTATATGTGCAAACAGGAATAAAAGAGTGGTGAGGGGAGTTGAGTGATGTAGCTGTAGCATCTTAATGATTCACCCATCGGCACTAATGCGACTTCAAGCAGCATTTCTCTCCCACTGAAACCGAATCAACGGAAACCAAGCGACCGATCGAATGAATGGAAAACAATTCCAAGAAGAAAGTAACATACCTATGCAACATGTCTGACTTGATCCATCCAACAGACACATGTATTATTTCCACAATCTCACAAAACATTTTATTCGTAGATTATGCATATTGCGTAACGTTTTCCGTTTTCGGTACCACTCCATGGTTTAAGATATATAGATATATATAGATACAGGCGAAATGAATTTCGTTCTATATTTTCATTTCCCATCCACTTTTGCCAGGCGTACAGGAAGTTAAACTTCTTGATATTATTATAAATAATTTCTCATCTCCCAACTTATTTTGCTGTTTGCATGTACCGTGCCAAAATATTAAAATTGAATTAAAATCATTGTAGATGTTAATAGAATTAAGGTTTTTATTTTATTTTCTTTCATGTGCTATTTTTTAAATGACTCTATTTATGAGGGAAATGAGTTATTTTATAGAAAAATGAGTTGAAAAAGTGAGTTTTTATACGGATTTTCACTTCCCGTAGGAATCATAATTCGGTTTTGTAAAATGTGATTGCAGTGATTGCGTTTTAATGATTTTGCGTTTGGCGACCTATATGCTGACTCTGTGGATGCATATCTGTCTGCTCTCAGTCTCAAGATGAGAAATGGGAGCAAACAATTTTCCAGCCACTACAGATTGCCTCAGCACTAGCTGAACTGAACATTTCTTGCTGATTCAATTAATAAAGCAAAAATGATGTCTTACCTTTATGATAGTAGAATATTGGCGTTTTGGGATAATGTTGAAACTAAGCTGCAGAACAGGTGTTGTAGAATATACAAATTGGTAGTAAGTTTTGAATTTTGTGTATAATAAGTTTAGAAATGGTAATAGTAATGTGGAAACTTCAAGATGAAATCCTATAAATGAAATACTATGAAAACTAATCTTAAGATTATTTAATAAATATATTATATTAGAGATCTGTATGAATTGAATAGTAGACTGAATAATTGAATTGAAACTGGAGAGACACTTGTTAGTGGAAAAGCAGCGGACGTGCATTTGATTGGAGCACCTGTTTGCCAAGATCTGCCAGCATCCTGCATTAGGTACCTCGGGACTCCGGAGATGATCTAGGTAGGGAAAGCGAGTGTCACAAAATCATGTCGGCTCCCGCGCGGTACATAGATAGTGTCTTCCAGAGATTATATTTCTATCTCAAACTGAAAACAGAACTGACAGCACATGTAATGCGTAGAATAAGCCAAACGAATAAATCCAATACCTATAAGGAACTGCCGGAAGCTTGTATAACATAAGCGGCTTTTCGTAATGCCCCAGCCGAAAGTTCATTTAATATTAGAAATCTCTTAAGAACCTTTAGGGGTTTATTTATAATGTTGAAAAAACTACAGTTAGTAATGTAATTAAGTGGAGGCGTAGACTTTATTTCATTATTTCTTCTGAAACTCACTTTACCCCAAAAATAACTCTTTTGCCTCAAAACATTATACTTTTAAAAATACCCAAGAATGAAAAATATTGGCCATAATTTAATGTTAAATAAATATCTCGATTTTGATAACATTTCCATCATCTTGATTTCATTTGCCATCATTTTTAAAACTGTATAGTACATTTATGAGGAAAATAATTTTTATGGTATTTATGGCAAATGGAGTTTGCTTCGATAAATACATACATACAAGCCTATTTAAAATAATAGTAGGTCTTCCAACCTCAGAAATCGCATTGTGGATATTAAGTCTAAAACGGGATTGCTTTGCTAATTTATTTAGACACTATAATTATAACTAACCTACAGTTAACTTAAAACACTAATGAAAATACTGTTAGACTTCCCACCATAGTATTAGTAATTGAAGATTTGATTGCGTACTGCGTGCCCCCTGTGGTTAAATTTACCTAGTCAATACTGAGGAAAATAGCATGAAATGATACGTTTCCAAGAAATTACTTTTACTTTGGAATCATTGACTGTTATTCAAGAAGGTCACAGGTATTAAGGTATTAAGTCACAAACTACCTGTAATTATAATTGTGACTTATTAATATAGCACTTTAGGTTATGTTCCTGTCGTCCTACAATGGCACCTATTCGCTCTACAAATATCTATTTTCCCAATTGGTACCAATAAATTGGTAACGATTTTGTGTCAAATGGAACTTGGTTTTCATTTTATGCTTGAAGATATTTAGAAGTTATACACATTTCAGCATTTAGTAAGATGAAAATTAACTAAAACCGTAATTTTCCAGTTAAAATCTTCATAAATATCAGTTGGATGCACAGTTCTTGTTATACAGGAGAAAAATTATTGATAATTCCCAACAGCACAGGGAATCTTTGAGTAAAGATTATTTTTGTTGCACATTTCAGTTTCATAAGAGTTTTGAAATATTACTAGAAAGTTTTGGAGACCCATTTGCAATGTTGACCGAAAATTCATTAAAATATATCAGACAAACTGTCGTTTTTCTTCAATACTTAAAAGTTTTACCTTTTAAATGGAGAAAAGAAGATATTAGTTTTTCCATGCAAAATTTCCAAAAGTTAATATTATGGAGAATCATTGGTTGGCACTGTCTATTCTATTCTCTTTTCATTGTTTCTCGATTGCCTAAAGAATTAAAGCGTCCGGAAAAGGATTACCCTGAATTGACCATGATGGTCTTGTGGAGTGTAGGATATTTCTCTGGATGGGTCATCTACACTAACATGGAACTGAAAAATGATCAAATGACTTGGTTTTTTGGCCAACTCGTTCAAATTAGCCACTCCATTAAAAGTAATTTTGCAATATAACATTTTCATTGCAGTTTTTCTTGCAGTTTCTAATTTCCTCTCTTTCTTTTTACAGACTACTCAAAGAGGGATTCAAATTTTATGATGCTTTTGACATTTTTCTTTGCATACGTGTACCTTTCCAGTGCATTTATGTACATTTTGCAATTCTGCATAATTCCAACTCAGAAACAATTTCTATTTTCCTTTTTCCGAAGCTCCGATGGCCATAAGGACATAGCACTATTTCTTTTGTTCCTGAACTTTGAGGTAATATCCAAGTCGGCACTGTGTGGTTTGATCGTGTGGCAAGCTTACTTTCTCCAAATGTACACCACCGTAGCAGCCAATTGGCAGCAACATTTTTGGTTAAGAAAATATTTATGATCAACTTTTTCTACACTAATGCAAGGTCGCCATTTTAAACGAAAATGTAAAAAAACTCCAAAAGTAAAACAATTTAACATTAAAACTGAAAAACATTTTTTTGAAAGCATATCTTTTTCATTATAATGGACAAAATTTAAAATTGCAATTTCGTGGCATCATTTTGAATAAATTACGCCAACGTAGTTCAATTTCATTAGTCCAATATGTTCCCAGAATGAAAATTCAATTAAAAATGGGCCACCCTGTATAAAGAAATGTTCTGTTAAATCAATCCTCCGAAAGACTTACTTTTTCTATTGATTCTATTACAGCACGGTGAATATGACATTAGAGAATCAAATGGAGATTTTTCAACGAATACGCGTTCTTAACATTTGTTACAACTTCTCATCCATTTCTGTTCTCCTCCCGTGTTTCATAGGATTACTCAGTGTGGGAATAACAACTGGAGTATTCGGAGTACTAAGATTTCACGGAAAGATGTCCATTTACTACTACCCGGTGTACTTCGTCCTAATTGTCTGCGGCTCTTTCGTCGCTCTAATTATCTTATTTACAACTGCAAACGTATTTCAAATGTCAAAATCATTTTACGGGAGAATCGAAGACAAAATTTGTTTCGACAGACATTTGCGTAGAAAAAGGTTTGGCTTGCAACCTTTCGGAGTTAGACTCGGAATCTTACGACTAATTAACAAAATGGATGTAATGGCCTTTATTTTACACTTGTCCAACCTAAATATCACATTATTATTGGCTTTTCCAACTGTGTAACTTTTTAAATTGCAATTAAGTACACATTTAATCACAAATGTAGTAAATTAAGCGTTAAAAGTAATAAAATGTATTGCTAATATTTAATTGCATAGTAAATCATCTTAGATGTCGATTCCATATATGAAGCAGGAATATATGCAATGTATGCATACATTTTTTGTTAATATTTAATGCAGTAAACAGTTTTTGCCTAAAAATAACCATTAAATAACTGTGATGGTTGCGTGATCAGTGTGATAAAGAATGACAAGTAAGCTTTTCTAGCGTCAAGCAATTAAATGTTAATTTCAGTGATTATCTAATCTAATCGCGAGGATTAAACGTTGTGTCAATAACTTTGTTGTCTGCTTTCGGTCTTGACACATTCTCTTGCTATGTACGCTGTGTGCTCAAATAAACTCCAACCCCTCACATGAAATTACGCGATCAATATTTCATAAGCGTACGCCTTTTCATTTCATTAAAGAACTTTAAAACTATTATGTATTTGAAATAAGAATCATAATATTATGAAATGTTTCTTACTTTTGCTCTAATAAATAAATATTACTACTGTCAATATAAAAGTTCTTACAAAACATAAAATACTACTCTCCCTGTATTACATATGTTTGGAATAAAATTTGACTGAAATGCAATGATGCATTTTACTCTGCTTACTTCTTCTATTGAGACATTGAGACTGGCAAAAATTGGCATATAATGGGAATGCCATTTTGATTATCGTAATTAAATTCAGGTCGGGAGCATTTTGGACAATAAAGGGAATAATCAAATGTAGCAAATCTCACTGAAAGAAGTAAACCACTCCTTCTTCATTGATCTCCTTAACCTAATATTAAACTTTGTGTATATAGTTTTTAAAAAAAAGCTTCACTGCTTGGGTCAATGAAAATGAAATTTTTATTTCAAAATATCATTTTTTTAAATTTAGGAAATGGCACACTGCAATTTTTTGAGAAATCTTCTAATTTTACTGTTTTGCAAATAATTTTGAACTCACATTTCCGCAATATATTTTGAATACCCTGTAGACCGAATTGTGTTAGACCCACCCTGTATTCCACAAAAGACCCTGAATATGCGGCATGTACTTTTGACAATACATTTTATATTTCCTCACCTGACAATTACAAGTATTTTTGAGCACTCAATCCTGAAATCAATGTAGCAGTGCATGATATATAATTGTAGCAGCGGTGTATAATTGTATAAGTGCAAAAACGAAAATTGCAGCGTTTGAAAGAAAATTGCAGGTCTTATTGTTGAGCGGAAGGCATAAATAGGACTAACAAAATTTTGCGTTTCTTTGTTTGCAGTAAGCCTTTTCTAGTAATAGTTGAAATCAAGAGAGAGCTTTTAAAAATTATTACCAGACTGAAACTGATTTTATAATGAAATCTTATCTTTCTCCGAAATTTCTTCTGCTCTTGGTTTCTATTGTAAATATAAAATTTTAATAATGATTTCTAAAATGTAGTACTGTCATGATAAAAATTTTTAATTTTGTTGTTTAGAATTGGGGCCTTGTTAATAGCGCAGATCCAACTTGCAAAGCGGCTCTATCCGCAATTCTTAAATTTCAAATGGGACAAATCGGAGTCTGCACTAAAGAATTGGGATTTAAGGGAAAAGAAAAATCAGAGAAAATGAATGTAAGAAAATTTTTACTACTATTGATAGGTCATTGATTAAATTTTTATTATTTATATAATCGATTAGTGTAATAAGTTAATTAATGCAAATATTGTTATTCAAAATTGCTCAAATGATTTGTAATTGAATTTATTGCAAAATAACACTACTGTTGATTATTCACACAGTGTATTATGAAATGCGTTATGGTGTCCACTGGAGCTGTAAGTACTTTTCAAATTCCTTAATATTTACCAGAAGACGATTTACGTAAGGAAATAAAGTTTTAAGACCGATAATGAATTGCATTTTCATGAACATTGTCTATTAGCTTCTCCCAGATGGTGGTTTCGACTTGGAAAGTGCTATGAAATTCGTGTTGTCTAATATTCCTATGGATTATATTTACAAAGCTGTTGTTGAAGGCAGAAAATGTCAAGTGGCAATAGGTTCGATATTTTAGTAATTTGTTTAATAAAACAATATTTTTTCCAATTTGTAGAATTCTAAAACTTAAATAATATTTTTGCTTTAACAGGAGGCTCATTAGACAATAAAGATCCACTTTGCAAGTCCTACGAACCCTTAGTCAAATGTCTGACCAACTTTGCGATGAATGTAAGCACACATTACTTTTATTCTCATAATTAATTTGGATAATTTGTTTTGCAAAAATCATTACTAATTTCTAAACCTTATTTTGCAGCTGTGCAACAAGTAAATTCTTTGACTTCCAACCGTTAAAGGAATTCTCGCCCCATTTCATTGCTCGTAACGGTCAAAAATATTTGAAAACAGTAGAGAAATTAATAATTTCTCCAAAATTTTCAATAAATAAATAGAAAAACAAGAACAATCAATTTTTTACTTCATAAAATTACAAATATCAAATGGCAGGACTCTTCCAAAAAGATTTTTCTGTATTAGAAATTTTCAAAACTGATTTAAAACTAATTATAGGCAACCGTGTTTACGCTTTAGCTATAGGCGTCCGTCATCCGTCACTACAATAAATTACCTTTGGAATTGCGTTTAAGATTCTCGAGTGTACGTGTAAATTATGCATAATAAAACTATACCATTCTACATCAAAATAATCAAGGAAGTTACTCCTTATTCCACCAACCTTTCCAATTAAAATTAAATTAAGGGATATTAAATTCATTTGTAAAGTTGAGAGGAATCATAACAATAACAAGATCAAAAAGAATCATTGACAGGAATGTTCTATTACAACTTTATAATTCATGAGATTATTTCTACCTGCCAAAAATACATACTTTCCACTGTAATTTACCATTCTATAACCAACAACATACTTTCATAGCACGCAAACCGACATAATAAAATAATAAATTGCATAGAAGCAGCATCAAAGCGGAAGCGTTACTGTACAATCATAATTATAAGGATAGAGATCAAATGTCGGTTTTAAAATTATAGATTGCAAGTTACTCATCTGAGCTCACGCTACCTGACAGTTATAAATTAATATAGGTATTTCCTGTTGTCTGATACTACCTATAAATTTCAGAAAATATTATTTATTTATTTACTTATTGTGTAGATTTTCCCTGAAAATTATTAATTTCTACATTACAGTAGGATTGTGGTAAAATAACTGATAAAATAAATTTGATTGTTTGCACATTTGTTAACTGCCGATTGGCAAGTCACACCACGCCACATGCAGCGTAAATAAATAAACTCTCTTTGACTCTTTGGAATGTAAACGATTAAAAATGTGATTGTGATTAGCGAGATAAACCTCTCCCTGTGTATCATCATCCACAGCTGCTCTTATGTCAACTGTCAAATTAATGTGACGCACTACTATATTGTTATCATAGTCGTAGGCAAATACAGAAATTTATTAATGAAGAGAAAATTATTTTGTGTAAGGTTCAAAGGTTCCTTCTTTTCATTTCTGTTGATGCTAATCTGCAGATATTTTGCACACTTTATAAATATTTATCTTAAACTGCAATTTTTTATCGCTACTTGCTTCTACATTGTTAAACATAACAATGATTTGCTGTCTTCTTTACAAAGTATGCATTACACCAAATATCTGCATTATCAAATCATTGCTTTTTTGAACAAAACATATGAGAAACCCATTTGCTAACTATTATTTATAATCATTTAGTATCAAGGGTTTCAGTGAAACTGTTATGTATTAACATTTTATTGCCACTTATAACGAACAAGTAGCCAAATTATGAATTAAACCATTACAAAACGTATATAATACAGTATACAGTAATAATACAGAGTGGTCCACGGCTAAAGTGGTGAGCTGTATCTGAGGAACGGGAAGTCGTACAGCAAAACTGTTAATACCACTCGAAAGCCAATACAAAGTTACATTGAAATCACAGTTTTCATTATCATATCCCTGCTTATTCGTTTACAATCACAGTTCCCCCCAAAACGGTCAAAAGCTTATAAATTAAAACCGTTTTTCATGAGAAAATTTTATTTTTATGCTTCTTGGACTCGCTTCATCAAAATACTGATACAGCTGTATCATTTTCTGTTCTTCATGACTGCCCCAAAATGCTCCGCTTAGTTTAAGTCCGGGGAAATGCCAGGCCACTGCGTGTTATTAAAAAAGTCGACATGATTTTCTGTCAAGAGAGCTTGTGTAGCCAGTGCCTTCATGCAGGGTTGCTTTGTCGTGCAAAAAAGTTACTTCTGAAGGATCAATGACATTGTCAGGGTCCTTTTTAGTCCTCTGAACCCAATTTATTGATCTCTTTAGTCGGACAGCTACCCAACTTTGAGATATGAATGTTGCTCCCGCATAGCGAGCCTCTTTCCAAGCAACTGCTTTAATGCCGTCAAAATGGCGATCTTCTTCAGTCTCATTAAGAACTGACATTTTTGAAGGAAAACTAATGAGAGTAACTGAAGTAAGCACTGAAAATTTGCAAGAGGATTAAACTTGTGATTTAACTGTCCCACGAAAGATTTGATCACGAATTATCTGGTAATTAATTTGGATATTCTAAGCTTTTGACTGTTTTGGGGGAACTGTGATTGTAAACGAATGCGCAGGGATATGGTGATAAAAATTGTGATTTCAATGTAACTTTGTATTGGCTTTCGAGTGGTATTAACAGTTTTGCTGTACGGCTTCCCGTTCTTCAGATGCAGCTCACCACTTTAGCCTTGGACCACGCTGTACAATAAAACAAAGAAATAGAAAATATTAAAACTGTCTTGAGAGCAGTCTTAAGTAATGTTCAATGAATTTTTTTAATTTTTAAGGTTTTTTATTGTATTCCGGAGATCAACCATCAGACATGGCCAAAATTTGAAAGAGGGCCTACATTTGGTCTCTAGAAGATCCACTGAACCTTTCAGTAAAACATTTCAATGCGTTGTTTAGTTTTCACACCCACTAATAAAGACAGACAGACGAACAACAGGAAAGTTTACAGTAGCTTCCACTACTGAATAACCAGACAGAATGTATCTTTGTATCTTATGCATTTTAAGGTATTCATGTAAATACATAATTTTCTGTAACCCTTATGGTACAAAAATCCTCTTTAGACCAGCTTTGGTAAGTTGACACCGTTTTTAAAACACCTAACCTTATTGTTCGAATAACTTTTGAAAAACAACAATAGCTGTTTAGTGATCTGATATTTGCTTTTAAATTACAAGCTTCAAAGCCAATAAAAGTGGCAATAGATTATTTAGTTTGCTTTAGTTTTGTCAATATAAAAGTGAGTTTCCCATTGTAATTATTTTGTTGAGTATATTGGCAGAGGAATTGTCTGGAGGAAGGCAGTAGTGCATTCGTGCATTGTTAACCCATAAACTGCGTCAGTCTGTTTGTCGACTGTATACTGATTAGGATTAAAAGCCCACATTATGTTTAGTGCAAGCGATTGACAGGTAATGATTCCAGTCAGTCTTCATCAGTAAATAGTGGTTCACAGATTAAAATCTAAACTCAAATTCATCGTCCGTCGATCCATTTATATTTTCATTGAACAAGTGCTGAGCAAGTTGGGTGCATGCGGAATCCTTGACAGATTAATCATGTTGCGCAATTTATTTCAAGGTTTTCTCCTCTTAACCTTTGGCACTCTTTGTTTCCTTGTCTCCACCAAAACGTTTAAATCCACGCCATTTTTCCAGGAACACTTTAGAAATTAAAACAAACCGAATTATTTTACCATGGCTATCTGTAGTGTGTAAATTATCAAAGAACGAGTGTATAGGGTTATAATGTAAAAAGCTT
Source organism: Yoshiicerus persimilis (assembly GCA_020352615.2). Lineage (NCBI taxonomy): Eukaryota > Metazoa > Arthropoda > Collembola > Entomobryomorpha > Tomoceridae > Yoshiicerus > Yoshiicerus persimilis. The sequence goes on along the minus strand of CM036944.2, from coordinate 3,117,090 downwards.
AAGAAAATGGGAAATTGTGTCTTATAATAATATATTCGTATGTATTACCAAAAATATATTATTAAATTCAATGTGCGCATTTACATTAAATAAATAGTAAATACTAACCCACTGTAGATGTAATCACACTTAGTTGAAACTTACTGATATTAATTATATGTACTTAAGGTACACAAATTTGGTTTCCTTGTTTTGTTAATTGTTTGGACTACATTTTGTTATTTTTGTTACTTTTCTACCTGTTATCGCAGTTCAATCAAATATTAAACCATTACATGACATAATGACATTATTTCCGCGAACCTCCCAATATAAATTTGCAATTTCCTGTGCGAGGATTTTCTGGTGCAATAAACTTAAAATGTAAAGTAAACCTTACAATGTTAAAAATCAGTTCCCCATTAACAAAAGGCTTAATTATTTTAATTCAATAATAATATTTTTTTGTAATTTAAAGGAAAGGTTTCTAATCTGACTTATGACGAAATTATATGGCCAATGACTTCTTGCTGGGACCCATCGGGAGTACCAATGGAAGAAGATATTCCCGATCCCAATAATTGCCGTCAGTTTTTCAAGTGCCATATAAAAGATGCTGCAAATGGTCCAGAGCCGACTGTAATGGAGTGCCAGACGGGCCATGAAGGTGCTCCTCTCTATTACGATTTCATGAATTGCTGGTGCGATTACGATGACAGTGTTTGCTATGATGACACAAACTCTACTCACCGCAGTGGTAATTCAGTATTTTATGATTTATACCTAAGTATCTTTATATATACAATCAAATTACACCATGTTTACCGTGTGGCCCAATATAACGATTATATCAGATTACGCTCTTTTATTGTTGTAGGGATAATAATTACAAATTAAACATATTTTCGCTGTAAATTCAAATTTTGCGAAATATTGTAAATAATAAACTATGCTTCCGCGTGACAGTATCTGTATAATACAAAGTCACAGATAATTCCTCTGGTTTTTTCGCTTTCAGAATACTTCAGATGTGCTCGCGAATGGGTACCCGGAGGCCCTGAAGAAGGATTACTCCAAAAACCAAATTGAAACTGCAATACAAATTAATGAGTGTGAAGGAAGGATATCCTTTACACTGTTTGCAAAGAAAACTAAAAAATGAACCTCGCTTTAATGAATTTTTTTCCAATGAATAAATTTTTTGTCCACTTAAATAATTTAGAATATGATACAATTTTGTTTCATTTGGAAATAACTTTTGAGATTGAAAAATGAGGGTATTCTCCAATTACATTTGGTAATCCGGGGTATTCCCATATACCATATTTCGCATCTTGCATGTACTTAGGAAGGCAACTTTTCTGATATTATTATGATCGCTCATACTACGCAAACGTACTTAAGTATTTTAAGCTCACTAATCAACTCGTTTTTATTCATCTATCAAATGACTGTCAACAGTCACTTGTATAAGTGTTATATTATAATTCTTCGTATATGTAGTATATAGTTTTATTAGACCAATCGATTCAGTATTTAATCCACTCTTTTGAAGATAATACTGTAAATTAAGCCTAACCACTTTTAATTTATCCACGCAATACTTCAATTTAAAAGAGATATTGATTGAAAGATAAAGGTTGCTTATATATCCAACCATAATCTTTATGCAAGTGTTTTAGAAACGCAACTGCTGTGGTATGTGGTTGTAGTGGGGATCCTATAAAAAGTTTACCTCTTTGCACCAATTAATTTTATTCCACAGTCAAGTTCATCATAAGGAAAATGTTGCTCAAGTTCTTTTGGATTTACCTTTTTGCGGAGGTCGCCATTCAGTTTTCCACCATTGGATGCGGAGCCTTCACAGTACCAGATTTGCCATTAGGTAATCTACATAAATACATTTTGGTGTCTTTGCGATCCGAATAGTAGTGCAAATTTGTACTTATAGGAAACTAACATGAGAAATAGATCAAATGATCAAATATCTTTAAGAAAAAAATAAATGTAATAATTCGTAAGATTTTTGAACAGTGGATTGACAAAAGTTGAGAGATTATAGGGCTTTAGTACTATATTTTGTTTTTTTGGGGGGTTTCTGCTAACTTGCTTTATTATTGGTTGACAATTTTAGCTAGAAATGCAGATGGAGAAATAGGACCGAGGCCCTCGTTGAAATTTACATGTATCAGGGAAGATGGGACACCGATGGACGGCCTCGTTCCAAGTCTTTACAACTGCCATCAGTTTTATGTTTGTCATTTAAAGGACCATACTTCAAATATTACGGAGCCGACACTTTTTAATTGTGCTGAGGGACACGGAGATACTACGGTTTATGATTTCAAGGGTTGCGCGTGCGGTCACAAGGAAGATACCATATGCTACAATGACGCTTTAAGAGAACACAGGAGAGGTAACAACAATTATGTTAATTATAGATCAGACCTAATATTGCACAATATTGTTTTAAAAAATGGAAATTCCCGTAAAGCAAAGAAATAATTGGCAAAGATACAGAGTTAGCCACAAGTCACGCACTATAGGAAAATAGCATTAGGCACGATAATTGAAAATGCCTCTCAAACAGTTTGAGAGGCATTTTCAAACTTTACGTGCACTTTTCTATGGTGCGTGACTTGTGGCCCAAACCATATGTTATTTTACTACGGTGCATGACTTAGGGCCAACGCTGTATTTAAATGTGTACTGCACATTTGCCAAATAGCAAATGAAGAAAGACATTCCATTTGGTGAACCGTTAATTTTCATAACTTGCATAAATAAAATTTCATAACTTCGATAAATCCTTTCAATGCGTTTCTTTTCTTTTCACTTTCGTAGAATTTTTTGCGTGCACCGTTCCGTTTGAGATGTCACCTGAAGTAACCACAAGTTTACCAGAAATGAACCAATAAAGTTCAAATTCAAAACACCTCAGTCTAGCCACTGAAAAAAAGACTTACAAAAACATGATATAATGTACGTTCAATTACCAAGGAAAGCAAAAATCACAGGGACTATAAAATGATTGATTAACTAGTTTTGTAGTAACTCCAAAGTATTAAATCGATTGCAAATCTATTTTCGATTTCGATTGTTCAGATCTATTAAGGGCATTTTTTAAATGAATAGTAAGATATTTTTGAAATGTAGACTATATCAAGATCTCTCTCAATTGAAGATATGAATTTGAAAATAAGTATTTTGGATTTTTGCACAAAAGATATGGTCTACATTTATTTTGAAGGTACCCATGACTTTAGTTTTCCCAGTAGGTAGGTGATAAGTATAAACTAGAAATTCAAAATTAAAGAGCATAGAAGAAAAACAAAAGTAACGTATACCATCATTTTCATTCTTAATTAAAAGTCTCATTTAGCGTGTGTATTCAAGAAGTGTATTAAAACCAAATTGATACGATTAAAAAAATAAACACAAATTTTATTAATTAGATTAATAATAATAATTATCGAAGTAATTACAACAAACTATCTGTAATATTAACAAAAGGCTACACAATCCACTTATGGGAGCCCCCACAAAAATGATCGACTGTAGATTCATTTCGCCAGTAACCATGTTCATCGTGAGTACATCTCATAGTACCAAATCCACGATGCACTACAGACTGTGAGGCTACTACAAATAAAACCGCCGACGTTATCAATACTGAAAGAGTGATGTACACCACCAGAGCAATTTTTCGATTTCGGGATCCCTTTACAACATTAGCAACAATAAACGAATTAATAATCGCATGCACTTATGCAGTGGAAATCAATTTGAAATAACAATGAAAATATTATTTACTGGAAGATCTATTGTTCCCAAATGATGGAGTAGCGGAAGAGGAGCTGGAGTATAGCGTCTTGGATATCTGAAATTTAGTAATTGGTCCATATCGCACATGTAAATCTGAAATCCACACAGGAAAATAGTTTTAGGAAGAATAAATGCGAAATAGAATTTATCTAAGGGGGATACAAATTTAATTTTAGGAAATGGGGATTTAAATACTAGCATTTTTTAATTTCCGCATGGTCAAGAATCGTTTATGAACATGGAAAGATTAGTCGTACACTCATATGGCTGTGGAAAAGCATTTCGATGACTATCCACAGTATAACAAGAAGGGTCACGGTTTGTCTATAGAAAAAAGCATTATTCTTGGCCACTTCATGGGATTCGTCAGCCAGGTCAAAAGTCGCAGTTGGAGATCCGGGAATATGAGGCGATCTTAGCATCAAAATAACTAGTAAACAGAATTTAGTTAAATATTGAATATTGAAGTTAAACTTAGAACATTTTCAAGATTTACTAACGGAGAAGGACGTAAAGAGTCGTTCCGTAGAACCAATGAAAGAACAAGCTAACACGTCTGTGAACATCTTTGTAGAAACGTAGTCCACCAGTTATTGAAAGAATGAAAAAGCCAATAACAACAGTCCAACCAATTTTTCTGTGCTCCGAAGCAGAGGAACTCCAACTGTGTCCAGGAATTTCTGAAGACTTCTTAGCAAAATGCGTTCCCAGAAAGAGAAAAAAGGCCCCAACAGGAACTGACATTATGTGTACCTGGAAAATCAAAAATATGATTACAATTTTGATGAAGATTCATTCATTATTATTGTACATGTACTTACAAAATACCAAATCATGCACAGTTCGACCCTTGTGCTCATGAAGGTCTCTTTGTAATATCTAGCGAGAAAGAAATTAATTGGTGTGATGAACAGAGTTAATATCGCCATACAAAGCGCGTGGTTTCGCCTCATTCTCTATAAAAATTGAAATAAAGATTAAAACACTTTTAATCTTTAAACTTTTTAATTTCCTCCCAATAACAATTGTTGTAAGTGCATAGACAACCCAAATTCTGCCTCCAGTGCTCCAAACATCACTGCTATCGTGCCACAACACCAAACCAACGCGGACTTCCTCATCGAATTCCTCTTGTGTTAAAACTCTTGTTGGCTTCGTGGTCGTTGTCGGTTTGGGTCTTGCTGTCGTTTCTCTTGAAATATTTGGTGTTGTGGGCTCTGGGGTAGTTATCGGTTCCGAGGAAGTTGTCGATTCTGGGGTAGTTATCGATTCTGGGGTAGTTATCGGCTTTGGGGTAGTTATCGGTTCCGAGGAAGTTGTCGATTCTGGTGTAGTTATCGGTTCCGAGGAAGTTGTCGATTCTGGGGTAGTTATCGATTCTGGGGTAGTTATCGGCTTTGGGGTAGTTATCGGTTCCGAGGAAGTTGTCGATTCTGGGGTAGTTATCGGTTCCGAGGAAGTTGTCGATTCTGGGGTAGTTATCGATTCTGGGGTAGTTATCGGCTTTGGGGTAGTTATCGGAAGAATAATATTATCTATTTCTTTAATAATTGTTTCAGGTTCTACTCCGTCGCAGCATAAATAGCTATTTCTTGGAATTTTTAAGTTTGTAAATCTTTGTGCGATGTAAGTGTCGTAATGAAGATACCCTTTTTTGTTTGCGTCATGAGCGCAGACTAATTCGTTATCAAAATTAAATTTGGCGAACAATTTGGTATCTTTGGCGTTAGTTGTTGGACATCTCCCTGAATAGCTGTTTCTGACATCCGCAGTTTTACCGCAAAGGTCAGAAGAAGATCCGAAGTCGTGGCTCGTATATTCTGAATCTCGGTACATTGTATACCACGTGGTACGGTAGTGCTGTTCTTCAGGGGAACAGGAAATCTTTTTGGAAGCATCAAGATTTGTTGGAAAAGGGTCGGCAACTGTGAAATCGTGATTTATATTTGCCCAGGTATGGCGAACAAATATACAGTCATTAGCTGAAAAGGAAACCAAACAATTGTCTTTTCCAGGCAAAAGACCTCACAGTGTATAAAATGATAAACTTTTAGTGTAAAAATGATACCGTTATTTGAGGGCTTTCGGTTTGAACTTTCGTACAATGCGTTTGATCCATAGGTCTTAGCATGGACTCTAAATCACACAAATTAAGTATTTTACGATTTCACAAACGATTATTCCTATTGACAAATTATTGATTACCTGAATCTAATCTTCCTTTTCCTATTGCAATAATATTGTGAAAACTTCCAGTAGTAATTAACTTCTGAATCTAGTTTAGTCGCAGGGAGAACATAGTCCTTAAACGCTGGATTTATGATTGGCGACGAGTAAAGAATTCCTCCAGGATGCTGTAATCACCAAAATTCCCAAGGTTTGTATTGGGTGATTATCTTAAATGTAAGAGATTCTATTGGCTAATTAAAATTATCTAATGTACCTATAACAGCCCCAAAAACAATTAAACAATTTATATATACTATACTGAATTAAAGATTACCAGAGGTTCGTTGGCTGGAGTGCCCCTGCAAGGAACCAATTGATACTTTGATATTTCCGTAGCTCCTTTGCAATATTTGGCAGGTAAGTCTGAAAATTCTCCCACGGCCTGGAAATGTTCATCCTCTGCGCTCATTCGCAAATGTATGAGCTGCTTGCAGGTTTCTGGGGGCGCCGGTCTGCACACCGCGTTTGTGCCTCCATTGAAAGAATTTATTTCAGATTAATTAATTTTTGGCTTTCTTGGAAGGAAAATGTTTGATTTATCACAGTGTCACAGATGGGTTTTTGGGTATTAGAAGATTAGAAAGAACAGAACTTACCACCGAAATTAAAATTGATTCGGAGCCATCCTTTGAGTTCAACGTTATTAATGATAACGGGGTACATGGTGACCTTGTAGCCTATGTGACTGCCTGTGTGACAGGAGTGAACAAGGGTTGTGTTATACGTGACACCATTAAAATAATTAACTCCAATGCTGTACGAATCCCCCTTATTATACATCGCTTGCATACAATAAAATCCTAGACATTTCTTATCCAGTAATAAAAGCAGTAAGAACCCTACCGAAATAAAA